>JAADXN010000959.1:0-12741 GCA_023337875.1 Pythium apleroticum | reverse complement strand
GGTCAAACCGAGCCAAGAATACGCCCGACAGCTGCGAAATTGGTTCCAATTTTGCGAAATGGAACAAATTTTGTGTCCTGACACCGACCCTCACACAAGCAGGCTGCTTGAAGTAGTTCGGATCGGAACCCGACTTCCTCGGAATTTGCTCCGAGCAACTCCCCCAAACGGTGCGGAGGGATCAGATCACATTTTTTGTTGGTGGGGTTGTTCTTCAAGCTGCTGTGCAAGCAAAAATTGTTCTGCAGTCTCGCGAAACTATCGTTCCATTTTGTGTTCCAGTGACCTCACGTCAACAGTCAACAGAACAGAAGGGCATCCGACGGATTCGTCGGATTCGTCCTGTCACTGTGTCGAGGGACAAACAAGGCACTAAAACTAAGCTGTCACAGAAGTGAAAAATAAACCTAACTTCCCGACTAGGTTTCTTTCGGCTGTTTGTTGGTAGCACACGAAGGAAACCCAAGAAAGGGAAACGCCCCCACCACCTCGGCAACATGGACGCCCAACGGGCGTTGCTGGACGAGCTCATGGGCCGCAACCGCGACGGTGACAAGCCCGGACAGGACGTCACCGACTTCCGCGACGAGCGCGTGTGCAAGCGGTATCTGTGTGGGCTCTGTCCGCACGATCTGTTCCAGAACACCAAGATGGATCTGCGCGACTGCGCCAAGCTCCACATCCCCAAGCTCAAAGCCGCCTACGAGAAGGATCCGCGGTTCAAGGAGTACGGATACGAATACGAGCTAGAGCGAGACCTGGTGAAGATCGTATCCGAGGTCGAGCGCAAGATTGTGCGGTCGCAGACGCGTCTGGAAGAACAGGACGGCGAACGCGCGCCGTCGCTCGTGGACGTGGAGAACTGCAAGGAGGTGCTGGAGATCACGGCGGAGATCCAGGAGGTCATGCAGAAGGCGGAGGAGGCGGGGAACGAAGGCGAAGTGGATCTGTCCATGGAGCTCATGGCCAAGGTCGAGGAGCTCCAGGCGAAGAAGGCCGAGGCCCAGGCGAACGCGATGATCCGGTCGTTCAAACCTGACCCAGCAGCCTCCGCGGAACCCAAGAATGACTCGGAGGCTGCAGACTCGAACGACGCGAAAGCTGTCACGCTCAGCTCTGGACAGAACGTGAACCAGAAACTGCGAGTCTGCGACGTGTGCGGAGCGTTCTTGAGCATTTTCGACAGCGACCGCCGTCTCGCCGATCACTTTGGTGGCAAGTTGCACCTTGGATACCTCCAGATCCGCAAGAAGATCGAGCAAATCGCCAACGAGCGTCGCGAGCGGCGTCGAGCGGGCGGTGGGAACAACAGCCCACTGCCTCCGCGAACACGAAGCCAACCACGGGCAGCTCCACCTGCGTCGTCTTCTTCGGATCTTCGCCGAGATCGAGCCTCTCGTTCACGCTCGCGGTCTCGCTCCCGCTCCAAGTCGAGGTAAGTGCCCTTTTCTAGTCAGTATCTCTCTGCACTTTCGCTGACGAATGGGCCTTCTTGGGCAGACGCGAGCGCCGTTCCAGTCGTAGCGGCCGTGATCGGGACCGTGGCCGTGACCGTGATCGCGATCGCGATCGTGACCGCGACCGCGACCGCGACCGCGACCGCGACCGCGACCGCGACCGCGACCGTGGCCGTGAAGGTGACCGTGATCGTGGTCGAGACCGTGAAAGCAGTCGACGTCGCCATCGCCACCGCTCCGAGAGTCGAAGCCACAGTCGTGACCGTCGTCGTTAATCCAGCTCGCTCCAAGCCTCCACATGCGAAGTACGACGATACATGCTTGGGTGTGCTTCATGCAGGTGGCTCTCCATTTACATTCAGAATTGGCATGTTTTTGCGCAGTCTCCCGTCCTCATTTGTCGATGCCGATTCCGGGCGTCGCCCTGTTGCGGTATGTGCTCACTCCTCTTTCGCACTGACTTCTATTTGGGTTTGGTCACAGAATTTTCAGCTACCGCTGCACGACACTACGCTGCCGTCTTCCTTTGTACACAACTGCGGATTCCGCGACGCGGATGACACCCATCAATTCACGGACAGTCGCATCAGGTGGTGACTGCTCACCGCTGCAGAAGGCGCTCTGAAAAGCTGAGAGGACGAGTGTCGATATCTCCGACAAGACTGCCATGTCGACAGCATCCTCGTAGGGTTTGATGTTATCACGGGATGATGTTGCGCTAGAGGCTTCAGTATGCTCCCACGCTGTTTGGAGCTTGTCGAGCTGAGCCATCGACGAGGTGATATGACTGGAGGGATGACGCATCGGGAACAGTCGGTTAGTTGCCTGCGCGCTAGCCTCTTTGGGCGTTGGTGTCTTCTTCCGAAATCGCTCCAGCATGGCGTCTCGATGCGATGCAGCGGCTTTCGATAGCACAGGTCGAGGAGGTATTCGATGCGCAAGGCTGATTGTGGTCTCGTCCAACTGCACCATCAGAGCTCTCGCCTACAACGAGCCCAAGCGGTTAGCAACTCCCACATCACCACTCCCAGCAGTGCATTACTCATCGCACCTGCTTCAAACGGCAATAGAGCGGGAACACACTTGCCATCGACGGGGTGGTCAATGCCTTCTGGACTGCTTCAGACTGCACATCAGCCTTTGCGTCCAAGTACTGACCCAGCCTTCGGTATGCGAGTTGTAATCGCTCCACTTGAACTGGAAACGCCACTTGGACGCGCATCTTCCCTCTCTCCTTCTCCATGCCTCTTGGCCTTGCATCATCCCGCATCGAGAGATGCTCTGTCATCTTACGACAGAAAGCTTCTCTGAACGACTGCTCCCTCTCATTCGCCAACGCATCCTCTAACTGATCCATCAGCGTCTTCATCCTCCGAGGATACTCCAGCCTTACTGGCTGTGGAGATGGCTGCTGTTGCTGGCTCTCCGCCTTCTCCTTTCTGCTATCTTTGCCCTCATCTGGAGCGTGGTGTTCTGTCATCTTGAGTGCCTTCGCCTGCCTGAGGATGTCCTCCAACCTGCCTCCGCCACCACCGACAGCGCCGTCGTCAGCATCCGTGTCGGCGTCGGCGTCAGCATCGCCGTCCATGTCGGCGCCACCCGCCATCTGCAGTCGGATCCGCCGCGCGCGACGAATCGCGTCGCCAATTGAGTTCTCCACGTCCCGCTCCTCAGCCTGGACCGCCTCTTGCCGGCGCTGCGTGGCCTCGTGGCTCTTGGTGCGAGCAGCGCGCACCCGCGCCACGAAACCCAGCACGCGGTCCAATTTGTCGCATTTCGCCTTCACGCACGCGTACCGCAACTGCACGTCCGCGTCGACAGCCAGCAGCGTCTGCAGCAGTCGCCTTCCGCCGTCGTTGTCGGGCAGCTCCGCCGCCGCCATCGCATCTGCGCGGTCTTCCAGCTGGTCGTGCCAACCGCCCTGCCTTCATTAGCCTCCAATCACGTGGACCACGCAAAACCTTTGATAACCGGTAGCGGATTCAAAAGGTTTTTAGTGTTGCGCTGTTTCGCGGGCCAAATGCAACAGACTAATCAGGCATTTAACAACTCGAGCTAGCCTACCTGAGGCTAACTCACCTTCAATGTGGCCGTGCAACAAGACGGAACAGAATGGCTTGTGCGGGGCCATCCGACCGTTCTGAGCTGTTGCGTGGACAGCGAAATGGCCACTTCAACATGAAACACCTCGGAATGAAGACGACTCCATTACGACTTGCACTACGCACTGACACTAATCTACTTCCTAATATGAGCGCATTATGCAGACCCGCCTGACCCAGGACGACTCATAGGGTGCGGCACTTGGTTGCGCAGCTTGTCTCGCTTGACACGCAGCAGCTCTTCCATGACGTGGAGATTCTGCTCCTGCAGTTGGATCATTCGGCTCATCGAGGCGTTCTGGTCCATGCGAAGGTCGTCCACGGCGTGCGAGAGCTTGCCCATGGCGTCCAGCACAAGCGATGTTTCTTGCGAATAACGGTCCGAGAATTGCTTCGAGATCACACCAGTGAGCCGGTCCAGCGCGTTGATCAATGCCTGATCATGCACAACCACTGGCTTGACCATCTCTTCACTTGATCCTGCTGTAGAACCAGTTGCATCTGAAATTGTCAACGATCTACGTCGTACGATACATCCAAAGACAGGATACTGACCTGATTCGAGGGTAGTGAAGTCATCCAGTGACTCCTTGGCCGGAGCCGGAGGAGCTGGCTGGCGGCGGTGTGGCGGAGCGGGCTTGGTACTGGAGGTCTGGTTCGTGTTGGTCTGCGGTGGGTGGTTGGCCGAGTTGTAGACGTTCCTGAGCGTGCCCCAGTACTGCTTGTACATGTCACTTCGACGATCAAAGTACACTTCCTGGCGCTTGAGCACCTTGGCGTCGTACTCATCGTCCAAAGACTTGAGCTTCTTGGCAACACGCTCGTTGTTCCCGCTGAAGTCTTCAGTGTCCGCCATGCGCAGCGTTGGGCTGGGCGTTGCGCCATCGTAGGACTCGGAGATTGGACGCTTGTGCATCGATCCTAGAGCTCTGCTGACGTCGTCGTGCATATTTCTCCACCGCATCAAACCATCCGCCTTCATATACAGCACACAGCGTCAGCTTCTCGATATCCCAGAGTTTTACCGTGTAGAGAGACTTTACCTGCTCCGAGCTCATGTTCGGCTGCACATTCTGGCCACGCTCGACTCCGTTGGCTCCACTTGGAGGTGGGGGCGGGCGGTCATGCGGCCCGTTGCGGCGAGGAGCGTCTTGATCGACGGCTGCCCACTGGCGGTTTGGACCGTTCGGGTACGGTCGGAACACTCTCCGTCGAGGAGACATCGCCTGCTTGTGCTGCTCACCACCAGGGTGCTGCTTCATGACCAGAGGACCCAGTGGCGGAGGTGGGGAGAACCGCTCACCGTCCTGGATGTTGTGGCTCTTGGTCGCTAGCGGTCGCTGCGCTGGCGTCTGCGGCAGTTGTTGCTGCACCGGTGGCTCCTGCTGTTGACGGTGTGGCGACTGGTGGTGGTTCTGCTGCTGGTGCAGCGCTGGTGCCTTGTGGGTCGGCTTCTCGCCGCTCTTCTCTTCTTCATCAATGTGGCGGACGCCGGCTCGCGCGTGGTCCGGGTCCTGCTTCTTGTGCATGCGGTGCGAGTTGGTGCGCTCCTTGTGCACTTCCCACGCGCGCGTGCGGAAGCCCGAGTTCATGATCACGGGCTTGGGCTTCTTGCCGCCGTGGACGGCGTAGTGGACGTGGCAGACCTTGCACAGCACGAAGCGGCCTTCGTCGTCGAGGCTGAGCACGTCGGGGTCGGTGAGGATACTCGCGGGCCAAGAATCCGCCTTGCGCTTGGGCATCCTCTGCTTCTTCTTCTCCTGGTGGGTCAGGATATGGCGGTAGGGGTTGTCCGAGGTCTTCCCCAAGGAGTCGGTCGAGTCGGTGGACGGCGGGGTGGACTCGCTGCTCGTCTGGAGCGGCTGGTCAAAGGTGCCTGCAGGAAACGACATGCGCTTGAGTGCTTTCCGTCGGAGTGGACGAGGTGGGGCGACTGCTCACGACGATAAACTGCTCGTCGATGGCGCCACATACAATAAACACCATACACAGAGATGCTCACTCAACTGGGACGAGAGGGGAAGGATAGAGTGGGGGGAGGCAACAGAGGCAATGCGCGTGGAATACGAAGGGAGCAGGGGCGGACATGCGGCGAGGCGGCTCCTCTTCTCCGCCTTCAACAGGGCTCCGCCGGGCGATAGAGACAGCAAGGAGCCGCACGCACGCCCCCTACACACATGGAGGAACACGCACATCGAAGAGGGAGCAAGGAGAGAGCTACAGGCGAACGGGGGCACGCCCACAAATACAGATTCGCATCCAGATACGCGCCTCGCTCCGCTACCATCGCCCCTCACTCACTCTCCACGTCCAACAATATCCAACAGAAAAAAACAACCAACACACATACACACACCCATGCGTTCTACTACCTCCAACGAAAAGCGTTTGGTTCTTACCTCAAGTCGAGAATGTTCTGGCGACACGCGTCCACTTCGTCACCAAGCGGGGCGAAATGCGGGCGGTGGTTGGTCGCCGCGGGGTTGGATGGATTCGTTCCGGTCGAGATCGACGTCTGGTGGCTTCGTTGGGACTTGCGGTTGTGAACGACAACCTCTTCTCTGGAATGAGAACGGGTCCAGAGCACGCATTTGCTTCACGCTTGGTCGCTCCACGGCTGGAACACTTGGTTCAAACCTCGAGCACGAACCATACAAACACCAAGATATTCCACCCCCGCGACGACGACCACCGGTCGGTCGGTCGGCAAAACACCCATCCCATAGAGCCAACGCCAGCCAACTTTAGGCCAGTCGCTGGCTCCAGTCTTGAAACAATACAGAACACAACAATAAAGGTTCCCCAGGGGCAAAGAAGATGAGAAAGGGGAAACCATACAAAACACAGGCTTGAGTAAAATTGACCCAAACCTACCCTACCCCGTTTTCGGAAACGCAACCAACCAGAGCCCAAGCCAACAACCGGAAAACGCATCTTTAGCACAGAGAGATAGAGCAAGACGGAGGAAGGCTGCTCGTTCACAAAATGGCTCATGGTACCGGTACAGTAAAGTCAGCAGGTTCCACCGAAGGAGGATCCAAATGGTCAGCCGTGAGAGTCCACGACCGTTCACTGCTTCGGCGTGTTCTTCAATGTCTCGGAACCCAACACGGGACGCCACCCGAGTCGTCAGAAGCTCATCTACTTTGGAAATGCCCCCGGTCAAAGCTGCTCACAACGTGCTCGATTTGAACCTGTACCACGGCTATGTGTTGTTGGTTTTCACCCCACTTGTCATGACCCTGACCACGAGAACCAAGTGTCTGGCCCACTGGCCCGCCAACCAGTAGGACCAATCAGGGTCGCTCGACACTGCTTCCCTACCCTTCTTCACTTTGATTGGATAGATCACATTCATAATCCAACCGTAACAGGCCACACACGAAACGAAACAGTTCTGTCAGAATTCAGCATACAGAACACGACACGATTGCCGTCGTGAACTTCCACGGTCGACCGACCGACCGACCCTCCCTTTGCCAAGATCTCGTCAGCCATTCCTGTCGACGGTAGCAAGCTGCTTGCAGCCTGCTGTCCTTGTTCTTGCGTCGTCACCACAGGTGATGGAACTCATCCCACGGAAGTGCAAAAGCTTCATCGTGGGCCGGTGATGATGCTTTTCGAGTTCTCGAAATCAAAAATAGTCCCCGTCCCTTTGTTGCCGGTGGTCAGCTGCCCGGGAATCACATGAAACAAACCCCACCATCCAAACACAACTTGCCGAGGTTTTTTGTCGCTGTTTCGAACAAAAAATTCCGTCAACTCGTGGGCCACGGGGTGGGCCGACCACGGTGTGGTCCACACGCATGCCGTAGAATAGTGTCCTAAAATAGAGCAGCCGTAGTCTAGGACAGCTTCCGGGACAGAAGCGAAAATGGACGCCGCAATGGAAGCCCAGACGATCATGACGGACGAAGAGGACGACGTGCACGTGAAGACGGACGACAGCAGCTTCATGGACACGGAGCTGGACAACACGCTAAAGACCACGGACGGCGACGACGACGACGACGAGGACGACATCGCGATGACGGAGGAAGAGGACGACGAGGACGACGACGTGGCCAAGGCGAGCGACAAGTCGCCGTCCAAGGCCAAGAAGAAAGCTGCGCGGCTCAACACAGACGACGAAGACGACGAAGACGACGAGGAAGACGACGAGGAGATGAAGGACGACACGGCGGACGAGGCCGACGATGACGAAGACGACGACGTGCTGGACGAAGAGGACGACGAGGACGACGACAAGCACGACGACGCCGCCGAGAGCGCGAGAGAGCAGGCCAAGATCGACGTGTCCGACCCCAAGTCCATGCTGCGGATGATCCGCAGTCTGCCGGATGAAGAGGCGCGGCGCCACGAGCACTTCCGCCGCTCGCATTTCGAGCGCGGCGCCATCAAGCGGCTCATCGCCAAGGCCATCCAGGACTGTTCACCCTCCGACAAGAAAGCGCCGACCGTGACGCAGGTCATGACCATCGTCATGGCGGGCATGGCCAAGGGCTTCGTGGGCGAATTAACCGCAGAAGGTCAGTTTTCATGGTTTTGGGGGGTCCAAATTTTCAGGTTTTCACGCTAAATGACTCGTTTTGGATGTGGTTAGCTCGTCGGATCATGGAGAAGAATGGGGAAACGGGACCGATCGAGCCTCGGCATCTACGTGAAGCGCAGCGTCAGTACTACAAGCGGCGTCCACTGGCGCGGGGCCGCAATCTGCGACGCCTCCTTCGGTAAAACGGACCATTTCGGTACGGAAGCTCGACTTGAAAACTCGTAAAAATTCTATTTGCAAAATAAAACGGGGGTTTGGATGTAGTACGAGGGTGCCTGCCTCGGCACCGGTTCTATAAGGTGCGCGTGAGGTCTTCTCCGTACTCTCCGATTCGGAAGTCGTCGTCGTTGTCCTCCTCGTCGCCGTCGTCGTCGCCGGTGGCTTCCCTTCGGTCTCGGCTCAGCAGTCCGTCCGTCTCGGGGATCGTGCCGTAATTGAGGTTCGGCTGCGAGCCCGAGGACGCGAGGCTCTCCTTGCTGGACCGGCGGTAGATCATAGGCGCCGTCGTGGCGGCCGACGCGATCGTTGACGTGCTGCCCGAGCGAGACAGTGGAGGTCCGACTTCGTAGATCGGACCGCCGGAAGAGGACGACGGCACGCCCAGCGAGCCACCGTAGTCATCCACGGGCGACGTGGTCAGCAGGTACTGGTCCTTCAAGTGGAGACCGATCTCGGCGAACGACGGCCGCATTTCCGGACTCGCGTCCCAGCACGAGCGCATGAGCCGCGCGAGTCGCGGCGGGCAGCTCACAGGAATCACGGGGCGAAGGCCATTCACGACCGCAGTCATCTGATAGAACAACAACAACAACAATGTGAGTACGGATGGCGGAGGACGCCACACCAATGGAGGTCGGCGCACGTACCAGTTGGAAGGGGTTCATGCCCTGGTCGCCGTAGGGCTTGCTGCGCGACCACGTCGAATAGAGCAGAATGCCGAACGAGTACACGTCGCCCTTGGTGGAGAGCTGGATGCCGCCCATGGTCGCCATCTCCGGCGCCATGTAGCTCGGAGTGCCGACCTCTGCCGTCATGGACGTCGTCTCCGGATCAATGAGCCGCGACAGGCCAAAGTCGCAGATGTTGACGTCGTTGTTCTCCGTGATCAAGACGTTTGCAGGCTTCAAGTCGCGATGCACGACGTTGCGGTTGTGGAGGAAGCCCATGCCGCTGACGATCTGGTTGATGATCTTGAGGAAGTAGGACTCGTCCAGCGGACCCGTCACGTTCGGGTTCTCAATCAAGTGGCTGAGCGACGTCGGACAGAAGTCGGTCACGATGTACAGCACGCGGCTGTAGTAGCTGACACCGTAAAAGCGCACGACGTACGGGTGGTGCAAGCGACTGAGGATGCTCACCTCTCGTCGGAAGAAGCTCTGGAAGTACTCTTGGCCCGTGATGGGGCTGTACAGACGCTTCACTGCGACCACGGAGCTGCCACCGCCACTGTGCAAGAGCGACTTGAACACTTGGCCGGACGTACCGTTGCCGACCTCCATTTGCAGTGTGAGCGATTCGAACGGGATGAGCCAGTCGCGTGTGTCGTTCGAGACGAAAAACTCCAAGTCCGACATGTCGTGGATCTCGACGTACTCGGACCGCGAGAAGCTGCTGCCTCGGTTGCTGAACGGCCCATTGCGGTACTGGCGAGGCTGCCGCGCGAGCTTCCGCATCGCACACATGCAAAAGCCGAGTGTCGACAGAGCGATGCTGCCCAGCACCATCACCATCATCACGGGGAAGTCGTAGATCTCGCAGCTCGTTCCACCGTACCGCACGTCGCACTGGCACACCACGGAATCCCCTGAGAGCAGGCACTTGCCATGGCCATTGCAAGCGATGCCACTCTCGATGAAGCCCGGGCAGAGCAAGCAGTTGGGGCCGATGTATCCTTCGGAGCAGGTCGTGCAGGCCTGCTTCGCGTGGAGGTCCCAGCCTTCATTGCAGATGCACTCGCCTGTGCCGTTGAGCCCACTGGAACACCTGCCATTGCCACAATCCCGTGGACACTGCTCGCAGTTTTCGCCGAAAAAGCCTTCTTCACAGTCGAAGCAGTCGCTTTCCGAGCTCCAGCCGTGGTGGCAGTTGCAGTTACCGGTGCCGTGGAGCCCGTCGTCGCACCGTCCTTCGCCACACTTGCGGCACGCGACACAGGTCTCGCCAAAGTAGCCGCCCATGCAGCCGACGCAGTTGTTGGAATCGGACCACCCGACGTCGCAGATGCAGCGGCCGTCGCCGTCTTTGCCCGAGTTGCAGTGGCCATGAGGAGCGCAGATCGGGCACGACAGGCAGTGGGTGCCAAAGTGCTGCGGGGCACACTGACAGGACATGGTCGTTGGGTTGAAGTCCCATCCTTCGTCACACAGGGAGCACCGACTGTCTTTCGTGTAGCCTTCGTCGCAGATACACGAGCCGTCGCCAGTGAGCGAGTCGTTGCAGCGGCCGTGGCTGTTGCAGCTTCGACACGGCGTACACGACTTGCCGTAGAAACCCGGGGCGCACTCGAGACACCGCGTCGCCGGATCGAAGCCTTCTGGGCAGATACACTCGCCGTTGCCGAGCAAGCCGTGGTTACACACCCCGCCGTCGCACGAGTTACAGGGCCGACACGACTCGCCGAAGAAGTTGCCCATGCAGTCCATGCAGTGCTTGTCCATGTCGAAGCCCACAGCACACGAGCATCGACCGCTACCCGCGAGTCCGTCCTCACAGGCGCCGTGGGGGAAGTTGCAGTCCGGGCACTTGGTGCAGCTCTCGCCAAAGTAGCCCGGAAGACACGTCCCGCAGTGGGTCGCTGGGTCGAAGCCCTCCGTGCAGAGGCACTTGCCCGTGCCGAGCTCCCCCGAGTCGCACTTGCCACCGTTCAGGCACTGGTCGCACGTGAGCGCACAGTCCTTCCCGTAGAACGTCGGCAGACAGTCGTGGCAGTCGGGCGTCGCGTATCCTGGTCTACGGACATTCACGAAAATTCAAATTAGCAAACCTTCACCCGACGACCAAATCCCAAGAGCCCACGTCTCCACATACAAGCAGGCGCACGTGCGTGGCGTGACGTCGTTGATCGCGCACAGGCATTCGCCATTGTCCGAGCACAGACTTCCTGTGGTCTCATTCCACCCGGGACAGGCTGCAAGGCACCACACCACACAATCCGTTAGCTTAGTTTCTCACGCGGCACCTTCAACAGGCTAAGCCAACCTGATTTGTCTTGCGCCTCCACGAACACGTTGACCTCGGCGAAGCCGGCGTACGAGATGCCGCCCATGGAACAAACGGGCGTGGTCTCGTGCTCGCCCTCCCATGCGAACTGGATCTCCACCGGCACGGTGTTGGACTTGATGATGTCCTTGATCGACACGCGCGCGCCGGCGCCGATGATGCCGTTGCCGTACGGTGGGAAAATGTTGAACATGTCGTCGCAATGCGGGTAGTTGAGCGCCACGTACGCGTCCGACGGGTACACGCGCTTCTTGAGCAACTCCACGCCACCGAATGTGAAACTACGCACGTATCCTCTGCCTCCGGCTGTGGACCCAAAGTCGATCTGTTTCACGGCGGCCGACAGCTCGGCCTTGCACAGCGTCTGACTGGCGAGATCCACTTTCTCGAGCACGATTGGCGGCGGCTGAGTGAACGCACAGACGTCGTTCACCCACTCTGTGCAGCGCGCAATCGCCTGGACTTGCTGCACGACGGCATGCGCGTGCTGGGTCGCAATCGCGAGCACCACGGCGAGCCAGAGGCCGAGAACGGGCCTCGCCAGAGGCGGCCGCAGACGGCGCTGCGCGTACTCTTTCCGCGTGATCATGGCGCGTGCTGTGCTGCGGGTACGTGGCCGTAGGGCGGTCGTGGTGGCGTCAATCCGACGAGCCAACCAACGCACTGGCGATGCGGATCGGCGGTGGCGGCGGTGGATGAGCAGGACGGGATCTGTGACTAGTGCCGCGTCAATTGCTCGAACCGACAGGCGCGAACCCACAGAACGGTGGCAGCCGACAGCGACGCAGGGACGCAGCCAGGGAAGAAGCCTCGTGGAAGAAAACCCCGCAGCAGATCGCGGCTTCGGTCCGGTCCGGTCAGTCCGTCGCTCTTCAAAGCAGTAGGCACGGTGAGGCATTCGAAGGATCGAGGCCTCGCCAACATCGAAGGTCTTGGCGGATGACGCGCTTCTATTGAGGCGGGTGGCGGTACGGAGTGAAGGGTACACTGGCTGTAACCTATGGGTACAGAACAGATCAAGATCAGTCCAAGCACCACTCACACGTCGCAGATTCCGGACGTGGGATCTCCAAGTTCAAGCAGATCCCAAGATCGCAAAAATGGGCGGAATCCTAGTGGGAAGAATGTGAGGACGGACAGGACACGTGGCATGAATGGATAGAAGGGATGTGGGGATGGTACAGTCGTGGATGGGTATATTACACTTTGGTACATGCTTTTTATGTTAAATAATGGGGGATCCGCTTGGCAGCAGGAGGGCGAGGCTGTCTGCGGCGCAAGGCTTGTGTTGGCCTTGGGCTGGACATGCTCGCCGTCTCAAAGTTGGGCTGCGCGCGACCTTCGGGGGGTGGGGGGAGGCTTCCTAATTCTATTTTTCTATTGTGGGGAGTGAGGGGGGGGGGGGGGGGGG
>JAADXN010000958.1:0-12742 GCA_023337875.1 Pythium apleroticum | reverse complement strand
TGAGACGCACCTCCACGAGGACGTCGCCGAGTGGCAGGTCTCCACTTATCCAGACCAGGCTAGCACAGGCTAGTTCCCCCCCCATAGCTATTACTGTTCACACGTTGTAACTAATAGACTCCAACTTCAAAGCAAAAAAAAAATCTTGTAGATGAGCATGGCGGTCGCGAACTGCAGCGTCACGTACCTGAGGCGGATGTTGAGCAGCGCGTCGAGAATGCTCAGCGACATGTACAGCCAGTGGCTCATCCACACGTCCGAGAACATGAGCCAGCAGCCCGTGAACGTGACCACGGAGCGTTCGTGGCCGGACACGTAGATCACCGACGCCATGGACGGCGTGAGGAAGTAGTACCACTTGTCGTGGCCCTCGCTGGCACGCACGCCGCTGGGTAGATAGGACACTGTCCGCTTGTGGAACAGCGCCGCGATGATGCCCTGGGCGATCATCACGATCGTCACGACGCTGTAAAGCGCCGACACGAACGTCACGACCCAGCCCACGGGGGGCAGCGCCACGAGCATCTCGGCGCCGTCGTCCACGTTGACGGATTCAAACAGCGCGTACTCCCAGTCGTCGCTGCGCACGAGCGGCTTTCCCGTGCACGGACTCGTCTGGATGGACACGTGGTAGGAGCCGCCGTCCCAGTACGTTTGGTGGGCCAGCACGTCGGCTTTGAATGGGAACGACTGGAGCGGACGCCCGAGGCAGCGCAGGAACGGCACGCCGCGCACGCCGAACTCGTTCTTGGCCAGCAACCGGTTCTTGCGGTTCTTGCGGAGCGTGTCAAAGTTGTTGAGCACGTAGCTGTGGCACAGCGTGGCTTTGTTCTGGTTCTTTTTGACGCAGGCGTCGCGCCACGCAGTGGAGACCGTGAACACGTCGCATTTCGGCGCCGAGATGCTGTACACGTAGATGAGCACGCGGCGCGGGCCGTGGCCCCAGAAGTCGTTGAAATAGTTGGCGATGACGGGCGCCGAGTTGGTGTTGAGGTTCGTGCAGACGCTGTGGAACTCGCCGATCGAGTTGAGGTCGCGACGCGGCGTCTTGATCAGCGTGTACGTGGCGATCTCACTCAGAGGCACGAGATTCTGAGGGTCGAAGAACTCGGCGTCGACGATGTTGGTGTTGATGCCGCCGTTGAGGAGCCGCTGGCGGAAGGCGTCGTACTTGCCCGTGATGAGGTTCACGATTTGGTTCTCGCGCAGCGTGAGCACCGTGAGCGCTGTCGACCAGAAGTTGAGGAAGAGCAGCAGAGCCTTCACGAAGGACCAGCGCCGGACGCGGCCCATGGGAGACAGTGGCTTTGTCTTCTGATAGTTTTGAAACAAGTACCCCAGCGGCAGCGATTAGCAACTGGAGCGAATGTGGATGAAGAAGTCTGACAGCGATCGCGGGAGGAAACGGAAGCGTGGGCCTGAGCGCAGACATGGAGCGGGGCGGTATGTATACGTTGCAGAAACAGAAACGAAGAGAGAAACGAGCCAGGATGCCTTCTATAGCGGCGGTTGTCTAGCCAGCCTTCCGTTTCAAGCAGTGCCCAGCACGCGGAGATCTGGCTAAAGCGAGAGGTGTTTACCAGACCAGTCTACTTTGGAAGGAAAAGGGCTGGAGGGGTGTTTCATGACAGGAAGCCGAAGCAATAGTAGGGCACTCTATTTCGATAGCACTTGCGATCTGCCGTAACGAGAAGAGCAGGCCCACTAGCCACTTCTATGGAAGAGGCGTCATCACCAGCCAAGTTACTGCTATTCGGTCGGCATGCGATCCCACGGGCCGCGCAACGGGGGGAAGTTACTTCCATCTCACAGGGAATGGGCCGCAGACCTTCAGTGAAGGAGCCGAGTCGACTCCGGGTTAACGAAGGTCGCGATGGGCTCATGCGACGATACGGACGCCTATTTTAAATTAACTCAAGGAAACTGCAGACATCTCTGCAGGGAAAGGCCACCGTGAGTCATGGATAGTGAGTGCTGCACGCATGGAACGAGTCGCTTCGTTGATATGTTTTTGTTTGTCTAACTGCGCATTTAGATGTAAATCTGGTCAGCCGCAATGTCCAGCACGCGTGGCTGGCTCGTGCGTGCCAAGTCAAAAATGGTGGCGAGCACGCCGCCGTCCATGCCACTCAACGCGCTCTTCTGCGTCGACGGGTGATGCACGGCACTGATCATAGCCAGCTTGGCAGCCAGCGGCAGTGGACGGCTGCGGAGCCCCTCCGAGATGAGATCTTCCGCACTCTCAGCAGCGGAAGCAGTAGCTTCTGACTGGGTGGCTGCTGTGGCCGTGGCAGTGGTCGTGGCAGTGGCAGTGGCAGTGGCAGTGGCCGTGGCAGCTACTAATTGCAGGGCCTGCGCCTCCTTCTTTAGCCGATCCATTTCCATGATCAAATGCGAGTAGTCGTCCGTGTCGCAGTGGATGCGCACGTACTCGAGCTTGGGGTCTCGCAGGATCGTCTTGTAGACCAACGGGATCACGTCGCTCAGGTAGAATTCGATGCGGTCATAGTCAAACGGCGTGAGCCGAAGCACGAGTTTCTCCAGCGCCGGCCGCTTCACACTGGCGTCCGTCTCCTGGTTACACAACTTGATGATCGTCGCACACTGCTGCGCCACGCGGTCGTGGACTTCGCTGTGCTGCGCGATGCTCAGGGACGACACCCGACACGTGCCTTGCTCGTACGCAGCAACCAGTGGCGCGATGTCTGTGATCTTGTTGCCAAACAGATTCAGCTCTTTGAGACTCGGGCAGCGTTCGACAATCGGAGCCACGTGGGGGTTATGCAGCGCCATGTGGGGCAGATGGAGCACTTCCAATTGGCTGCCGATCAGCGTGAGGAGCTCGACGACCGAGTCTGCGTGCTGCTGCCTGATCTCCACTTCAGTTGGCATCGAACCGCCGACCCACGCAAACGATTTTACGCGGCCGTTCGTCTGTAGAGTGTCGGTCACCTTTGTCGGTAGCGTGGATTCGCTGACAACAGCCTTCCGAGAGATCCACCCGGCGCCAAAGCCAGGCACAACGACAGCGACCCACGCTCGCAGCTGCCGCACGACTTGGAATTCCGTGATCACGACCTCGTCTTCGTTTCGCGTCTCTTCCGCTAACGTCGCGATTACTGGACTCGTTGTGAGCGGCTGCTTGCGGGCCTTGGTGTTGGCTTTCAGTCTCACGAGGACGCGTCTGTCGATTGGAAATGGCTGCTCTGTCAGTGGCGACTCGGGTTGCTGGTCACCCCGCTTGCGCTTCATGTTCTTAGAGGTCTTTGGGTCCAGCGGCGCGAGATCTTCGGGCGACACGACGCGACTGAGCACGCGCCTGAAGATCTCCACGAAGCGAGGCGTGCACACGGCGTACGGCGCGACGCGTTCGTCATAATCCACATGGCCGGGCATTTGCAGCCGCAGCGTCTCTACTGTGGACGTCGAGTCGGCGTGGAAAAAGCCAAACGCCACCCAAGCGGCCACGCCGTCCATGTCTGCGGCAGTGTACGTCGTCGAAATCTCCCGAATGGATGTGTCGTAGCGCACAGTCGCGCCAACAGACGCGAGCGGCTTGGACTCCTTCTCCATCGAGAGCCGGAGCATCTTCTTCGACTGGGACGCTGGCGCTGCTGCGGGGACGATGACATCCGAGATGCATCGCTGCAGACTCAAGTCTTCCACGATCCCCAATCGTACGATCTTGATCTCTTGGATGTGGAGGTTCTCCGAGCCACGCACGAGCTCACCTAAGTGCTCCAACGCGCTGCCGGCGATCGTGCAAAGCTCCGAGAACATCAGCGCCGTGATTCGGAACTCGATCTTGGCAGGCGACTTCCGCTTCCTCTGGGCTTCGCCAAACCGCTCGATCACTTCGACGATGCTGAACAACAACGACGTCGTCACGCGGCCACCACACAGCGACAAGCCGAGCTCGACCACGCGGCGCGTCGGTCCCGACGACGACTTCTCCTCTTCCGCAAACAGTTCGCGAAGCGCGTCGTCCATCAGCCCTGGATCATCGCCGTCGTTGTCGGTTGCCACGCCCATGAGAAAGATCTCCAGCATCTCTGGGAAGTTGTCTGGGATCGGATCGTGATCCCACTGGATCAGGAACTTCGGGTGGCCGAACCGCAGCGAAGCCAGCGCTCTCTGCGTGTTGGGAGCCGCCCACGTGTCTCCCGTGATCTTGCGGATCACGTGGCGCCAGTTGAACTTGAGAGCGTCCTTGTTGATTTGGTAGCGGCGGTGCTCCAGCGAAGTCTGCCAATCACACTGCGAGGTCATGGCCACTCGCGCGAAGAGCTCCAGGAAGCGCATGCGCCGTCTAAGGATCGTCGCGAGCTTGCTCGTCGCGTCGATCTTGGCCTGGTTGCGCACGATCACACTGAGGTGGTCGAAGGCCGCGAACGTGAGCCATGTCTGGTGCGGCTCCGGCAGCGCCTGGCCCGCGAGGCTGCTGTTTGTGAGCGTGAAGAAGAAGCCGCCGACGCGGTGCAAGTGGTTGCACAGGCTCGGGAACGGCGCCTGCCTCTCTTCGGGGAAGTACGGCAGTAGCTCCGCGGCATCCGCATACCTGATGAGCGACGCCTCGATGGTCGCGGAGGTCGAGTGGCCGAGCGCCAATGCCGACAGAAGCCCCGCCATCGTCAAAGAAGGCTGCTGGCTGGTGACGTCGGCGGCTGCTGTAGCTCGTGGAAGCGTCAGCTCTTTCGCGCTTTCGCCTGGAAATAACTGGCATCCGTCCCGTCCTGTCCCGCGTTTACGTGCACCTCTGAGTGCATTGGCTGTTATTCGGGCAAAGGCTAATTTAGTTTTGTCCAATTGGTTGCGTACTTTCTCAATTCATTGGTTGAGTTTTAAAACTAGCCTAACCTAATTACTGTACTCGTGGACCCCCCCCGGCAACGAATCCTGACGCCAGCGACGCTCCTTGATCATTCATTGAGCATCGTGGTGGGTGACTCTGACTCGGCACTAGTGTGCCTCAATCCTCACTACTCGTGGCTGGCCCGTGCATGCTAGATCAAAAATGATGGCGAGTACTCCGGCGTCCATGCCGCTCAGCGCACTGTTCTGCGTCGAAGAGTGACACACGACGCTGGCAAAAGCGAGCTTACAGGCCACTGGCAGCGGACGACTGCGGAGCTTTGTCGAGATGGCGAGATCAGCTGACGGGCCAGCGGTTGCTCTTGCTGAGGCCTCTGCCTCGTTCTGCATTCGCTCCATTTCGGCGATCAAGTGTCGGCTTTCGCTCCCATCGCAGTGGATTCGTACGTATTCAAGCTTGGGGTCTCGCAAGATCGTCTTGTACACCATCGGAATGATCTCAGCGCCATGATGCTGGAAAGGAGCGAGGCGAAGCACGAGTTTCTCCAGCGCCGGGCGCTTCACACTGGCGTTCGTGTCCTGGTTGCACAGCTTGATAATCGTCGTGCACTGTCGCGCCACGCGGTCATGTGCCACAGCGTGCTGTGCGACGTTCAGAGATGAAATCTGGCACGTCCCTTGCTCGTACGCAGTGACCAGCGGTGATATGTCTGTGATGCTGTTCCCAAACAGACTCAGCTCCTTGAGTCGCGGACAGTGCTGGACGATCGATGCCACGTGTCGTTTGCTCAGCGCCATGCGCGGCAGTCGCAGAACGTCCAGTTGTCTGCCGACCAGAGCGAGCAGAGTCATGAGTGAGGCTGCGTGCTGCTGCTGGATCTCAGTCTCTGCTGGCATCGCGCCACCGACCCATTCGAATGATTTGACGCGTCCGTTCGTTTGTAGAGTGCTGGTGACTCTCGTCGGTTGCGTAAATTCACTCACGACACAAGTCCGCGGGATCCACCCAGCGCCAAACCCAGGCACGACGACAGCGACCCATGCTCGTAGCTGCCGCAGAACTTGAAATTGCGTGACGATAACGACTTGTGTCGATTCCGCCAGCGTTGCGATCACTGGACTCGATGTGAGAGGTTGCTTGCGGGCCTTGGTGTTAGCTTTCACGCTCACGAGGACGCGCTGACTCCTAGACAGTGGCAGTTCATCAAGTGGCGAATCAGTTTGCTGGTCGCCTCGCTTGCGCTTCACGTTCTTGGCGATCTTTTGGTCCAGCGGTGCAAGGTATCTGGGCGACACGACGCGACTGAGCACGCGCCAGAAGATTTCCACGAAGCGAGTCGAGCACACGCCACACGCTGCGACGCGATCGGGGAAGTCGACGTAGCCAGGCATCTGCAGGCGCAGCGTCTCCACTGTCGACGCCGAGTCGACGTGGAAAAAGCCAAACGCCAGCCACGCAGCCACGCCGTCCATGTCTTCGGCTGTATGCGTCATCGCGATGTCTCGAACGTACGTGTTGTAGCGCACAGCCGCGGCGGCGCCGACAAGCAGCTTGGACTCCCTCTCCACATAGAAGCGAAGCGTTTTGGTCGGCTGCCCGATGGGTGCTTCGGCCGGAATGACGAGATTCGAGATACAACGTTGGAGACTCAATTCGTCGTCGATTTCCACTTCGACGATCTTGACCTCTTCGATGTGGAGGTTCTCCGAACGACGCACCAGTTGGCCCAAGTGCTCCAGCGCGCTGCCTGTGATCGTACAATGCTCGGTAAGCATGAGCGCCGTTACGCGGAACTCGATCTTGGCGGTTGCCTGACGCTGCTTCTGGTATTCGCTGAATCGCTTGAGCACTTCGAAAATACGGAACAGCACTGGCGTCGTCAAACGGCCGCACCTCATCGCCAAGCCAAGCTCGACCACTCGACGCGTCGGTCCCCATGATTTCTTCTCTTCCCTGACAACCAAGTCTCGAAGCGCATCGTCCAGCGGCAGTCCCGCGTCGTCGTTGTCGTTGGTAATGCCCATGAGAAAAGTCTCCAGCATCTCAGGAAAGTTGTCCGGGATCGAGTCGCTGCATAATTGGATGAGGAACTTTGGGTGGCCGAATCGCAGCGTCGCGAGCGCCTGCTCGGTCGTCCTGCTAGCCCACGTATTGCCTGTGAGCTCACAGAGTACGTTGCGCCAATTGAAGTGGAGGGCAGTCTGGTCTGTGGGCTTTTGTATATCCAGATGCGAAGTCCGCCAATCACACTCGGCAGTCATAGCCACACGCGCGAAGAGCTCCAGGAAGCGCATGCGTCGCCGCAGCAGCACCGCAAACGCGCTGGTCGGGTCGATATACGCGTGCTTGGGCACGACCACAGCATCCGCATTGAACGTCTCGAAGGCCTTGATCGCGATCCACGTCTCCTGAAGCTCAGGAAGCACCAAGCCCCCGTGGCTGCTGCTTGTGACAGTTAGGTAGAAGCTGATGACGCGTGGCAAGTGGCAGCGGTTGCTCCGCATGAACTTCGGAAGCTCGGGAAAGCGCGGTAGCAGCTGCGCGACGTTGGCGGCCTTGACTAGTGACGCTTCGATCGCCTCGGCGGTCGACGGAGCGGTCGAGAGAACGCCCGCCATCGCTGCGCTTGGAGCTCTTTTGGTGTTGGTCGCTGGTGGCAAATCTGAAAAGTGCATCGCCTGTATGGATTTTACCCAATCCCATGCGTACTTTCTAAGCTAGCTTTTGAAGCTAGCCTAATTTGGAGTTTGATTTGTATATATTTGAGAATATTATGATAATGTTTGTGTATATAGGTAATTACTGCGGCGTATCTTTTCCTGAAAGGTCACTCCGGCATCCAACCGCCACCCAGGACTCGCCCGTGGCTGTCATTTCTAGAAATCCCTGGACGACCATGCGCCCTGCTGCCCTCCTGTCGCTACTGACGACAGCGCTCACGATCGTAGCTACTGGCGTGGACGGCGGCGTTCTCTACTCGCGCGAGCGCCACTTCGCGCGGCAGCAGACGCAGCAGCCCAACGTCACAGTGGAGCGCCACGTCGACGCGTTCGTCAACAAGCGCGCGGCTAACGCGTCCCACAGCTACGAGCTCATCGCGCAGGTACCGCTGCAGCTCTTCGAGTTCAAGTACGACGCCATTGTGGGGCGCACACAGTTCGGAGTGCTGGGCCCGGAGCTGCGCGAGCTGCTGCCCGACGGCGTGCAGATCGTGCCGCAGCGGTTCGTGGTGGACCACGACACCAAGCAGAAAGTGGCACTGAAGGACTTCCACGTCGTGGACAAGGACACATTGTTCATGCACAATGTCGGAGCCACGAAAGTGCTGATCCGCGACTCGCAGCAGTATCGCCAGGCCATCGCGATGCTCCAGGAGACCGTGGCGACGCAGCAGCAGCAGATCCAGGAGCTGCAGGGGTACTTGGCGCAGGAGGCAAGCGTGCAGCTCGTAGAGAAGCGAAAGATTGCGGAGGCGGAGGTTAAGAAGGGGGAGCTCGCGATTCGGGTAGCACAAGTGCAGGGCGACGAAGAGCGTCGCACGGCGGAGGTGAAGAAGGCTCACGAACTCGAAGTCGAACAGACGAAGCACCAGCTAGCACAGCGCCGTTTGGAGGAAGAGGACGTGGTCCGCAAGCAGCAGAACAGGGATCTCGTGCAGCTCCAGGAGGAGTCGAATGTGCGACTGGAGATGAAGCGCCGCGAGACGGAGGAGGTGCTGAAGGAGAAGCAACTGCAGGCGGACCGGGAACGCATGCAGATCGAGCGCAACACGTCCATCGAGAAGGCTCACATCGACGTCGAAGGCCGCATCAAGCAGCAGCGACTGAATCAGGATATCGAGATGGCGCAGCTGCAGCAGAGGCTCGAGGCCGACCGCGTGAAGCTCATGCAGGCGCTGCAGGCGACGTTTGACAATCTGGGTCAGGGCGCCATGGTGCTTCTGACAGACAAGGAGAAGCTCACGAAGTTTGTCGGCGGCTTCATCGCGCTTGCAGCGGGGATTTACCTGAGTCGTGAGGGCATCCGCATCGCCGGTAAGATGATCGAACAGCGTCTCGGCAAGCCATCGCTGGTCCGCGAGACCTCGCGCGCTGGAGGACTTCTGGGCTTCTTCAAGTCGCGGTTCTTCACGAAAGCCAAGGGTCAGCAAGAGCTCAAAGACGTCGTGCTGCAAGAGATGCTGGAGACGCGCGTCCACGAGATCGCCAAGTCGGTTCGTAACGCGATCGTCCACGGCGCGCCGTACCGCCATTTGCTGCTGTACGGACCTCCGGGTACAGGCAAGACCATGGTAGCCAAGCGCCTGGCTCGGTCGTCCGGCATGGACTACGCGATCCTCAGTGGTGGCGACGTGGGGCCTCTGGGCTCGGACGCCGTCACGGAGCTCCACGCGCTCTTCCACTGGGCGCGAGCGTCGCCGCGTGGCGTGCTGATCTTCATCGACGAGGCCGAGGCGTTCCTTGGCTGCCGTGCGACCCGCAAGACCCACATGAGCGAGGCCATGCGCAACGCGCTGAACGCGCTGCTGTACCACACGGGCACGCAGTCGAAGCACTTCATGCTGGTGATCGCGACCAACCGGCCGGAGGATCTCGACAGCGCCGTCACGGACCGCATCGACGACACGCTGCACTTCGATTTGCCCGAGGCGAACGAGCGCGTGCGGCTGCTGGAGATGTACTTCGAGGAGTTCGTGGGCACGATGGAGACCGTGGAGACCAAGGACGTGCTGGTGAAGACGCTGCAGAAGTACGGCGACCGCACCGAGGGCATGAGTGGCCGCGAGATCGCCAAGATGATGCTGTACCTGCAGAGCATCGTGTACGCGCAGGACGACGTGCGCGTCTCCAAGAAGCTCGTGCAGCGCGTCGTGGACGAGAAGATCGACGAGCACAAACGCAAACTGGAGCTCCGCAACTACAGCGAGAGGTAGATTCGAATTTGAAGTTGAAATGCGGTTTTGGCGGGAACGGACCGAAGGTGTATACTGCTGTGGCACCTGTATACCCTGTATACTATTGGTCCTGGCGGGTCGGGTCTCCTCTACCCCAAGTCGGCCCGTTTCGTTCTTGACGTACCTTTGATACTGAATAATATCAGCTTACCTTTACGTGGATCACCTGCGAGACTTCATCCTCCGTGTGTATGGAGCCTTTCGCCAAGGAGCTCAATTAGCAAAAGTAGCCAGCGCAGCGCAATCGCCATGGGCGCCACGATCGACAAGAAGCGGACGCCCGCAGCGGAGCCCAAGGCCAAGGTCCCCGCCAAGGCCGGCGGCTCCAGCGGCTCGTCGTTCACGCTGCTCTCCGTGCTGGTCGCGGTGCTGGCGCTGGGCGTGTCGGGCTTCGCGTACGTGCGACCGCACGCGTTCCACGCGGCCGTGGGCCACGCGCAGACGCGCGTGCTGCAGCTACTCGACCAGTACCAGGCCATCGCCAATGCGCCTGCGACGCTCGACTGCGCGCAGGCCGAGCAGTTCCTCACCGAGTACGGGCCCGTCACGGGCTTCCACGTGCTGTGTGTGAAGAAGACGCCGCAGGACACGTACGTTTAGCATCTTAAGGTCTCAGTTACTGGTATACAGTTTTCTCAAGTGTCTGACGCGTTTTAATATCCACAGGCTGAGTGTGACGGCGTTCAAGGACGGCATGGCGCCGGACCTCCACGCTGAGTCGGCGCTGGACTTCACGGCGTTCAAGCAGACGCTGGAGACGCTGCTGCAGATCGTGGAGCCGCAGGACGAGATCTCGCTCAAGTACAAGCAGCCGTACGCGTTCTTCACGCCGCAGGGCAGGCGCCTCGAGAGGCTGAGCGAGATCTCCAGCAGCATCGTGTTCCTGTTCGAAGGCGGCCAGTTCATCTGGCCAGGCATCAAGATCGGCCACAAGAGTGAGCAGCTCTTTCTTGATCATGGATCATCTCCTGACTGGCTAACCGCGTGTTGCGTTGTGGCCTACCAGCCATTGTGCAGAACGTCTCGGGCAAGGGCGACATCACGATCGAGACGCTGAGCATGGTGCCGCTGGTGTTCAGCGTGGACGACTTCCTCAAGGACGAGGAGATCGACGTGATCCTGGATCTGTCGCTCGAGCACCTCGCGCCGTCGGGCGTCACGCTCATCGACGGCCACGAGAACCGCCCGGCGACCGACTGGCGCACGAGCACCACGTACTTCCTGCCGTCCCACCGCCACAAGCTCATCCAGGACATCGACCAGCGCACGGAGGACCTCGTGAAGGTGCCCGTGAGCCACCAGGAGGACGTCCAGGTGCTGCGGTACGAAGAGACCCAGAAGTACGACCAGCACACGGACTACTTCCCGCCCGAGCACCACCAGAACTCGCCCGACGTGCTGGAGATGATCGAACACGGCTACAAGAACCGCATGATCACCGTGTTCTGGTACATGTCGGACGTGGCCAAGGGCGGCCACACGATCTTCCCGCGCGCCGGCGGCCTGCCGCAGCCGCACTCGATGAAGGACTGCACCAAGGGCCTCAAGGTACCGCCGCGCAAGCGCAAGGTCATCGTGTTCTACAGCATGCTGCCCAACGGCCGCGGCGACCCGATGAGCCTGCACGGCGGCTGTCCCGTCGAGGACGGCATCAAGTACTCGGGCAACAAGTGGGTCTGGAACAAGCCCATCCAGTTCTAGAGTCGCCAGCGCCGTCGTCTGTAGTGTCAGGCTAAGAGTGTACGTTTCAAAAATGCAACGTATTCGATCCTCGTACATTAAACGCGTTCCCACACAGATCGTGAGGCGCTGAGGCGGTAGGCTAAACGGCAGCGCCCCAAACTATCTCATGGACATGCGGCTGAGACGACCCTGCGAGGCTGAAGATGAGAGACAGCACGCCGGCGTCCAGAGCGCTGAGCTGGCTCGCGCGTGACGCGTCGTGGTGGACGACACTCAGCATGGCGAGTTTACTGGGCAGCGCCAACGGACGAGTCGCTCGCGAGACCCTGCCATGGTCGAGCCACTGCCTTTGCATATCCGAAGGACTGAGCGTGAGCACTTGAGTGACCTCGAGCTGCGGGCTGTTTCCGAGCGCCTTGTAGAACGGAGTGGCCACTGTGTCCAAGTCGCTTTGGATGAGCCCCTGGAATGGTGAGAAGAGCACGGCGAGCTGCTTGATCGTTGGACGCTGTGCAGCCAGGGGGCCTTCCTGTGACTCACTGCACAGCTTCAAGATCTTTGTGACCTGCTGGATGATGGTCAATTGCTCACGACTGTGCTGTGCGATACTGAGACTCGAGATCTTGCATCGACCTTCTTCGTACGCGTCAACAAGCGGAGCGACGTCGTCAATGCAGTTGCCGAAGAGGTTCAGCGCCGTCAGGTTCGGACAGCGCTCCACGATGGACGCAAAATGGTTGCTTCCCAGGCGGTGATTGGGATACTGCAGCACTTCCAGTTGACTGCCGATAGTCTCAAGTAGATCGACGAGCACCGTACAGTGCTGCCGCTTGAGCTCGTCATCAACCGGACTGCTGCCGCCTTCCCAAGTAAACGACGTGACGCGGCCGTTCGTCAGTTGCCCTTCCAACAGTCGCGTCGGCAGCGTCGACTCCTTCACGACGGCCTTGCGTGGGATCCAACCAGCACCGGCGCCGGCCACCACCACTGCCAGCCACTCACGCAGTCGACGGATCACTTGGAACTGCTCGGTGGCCTCGCTGTCTCCGCTACCATCATTAGATAACGCCGCCACCACCGCGCTTCGGACGCTGGGCTGAGCACGAGCCTTGGTCTTCGCAGCGACTTCCACGAACACGCGCTTATCGTGTGGCAGTGGCTCCTCGTCCAACGGACTCTCGTATTCTGGGTCGTCACGCTTGCGCTTGGCACTGCTGGCCGTGGTCTTGGGGTGCAGCGGCGCCAGGTCTTCCGACGATACGACTTGAGTGAGCACTCGCCGGAAGATGTCG
>JAADXN010000957.1:0-12744 GCA_023337875.1 Pythium apleroticum | reverse complement strand
GTGACTCCACAGTTCATCAATGCGATCAGCGAGGTCTCAGCTCGTTCGAAGGCCATGGATCTCCTGAAACAGCACATCGGCAAGACGATGAATGTCTCCATTCGCGTGTATCTCCAGTTCTCGCCCGAAAAACGCATCACGTTGAACGTTGTGCAGACGGATTACGTCCAGAGCTTTGTGGATTTGGGTCTGAGCTTACAAGACGTGGCCGAGCTGCTCAAGACATCAGCGTTCACACCGGAATCCACAGCTGAGCCACCGGAGTATCTATCAGACAGAGAAGAAAAGGCGAGCTCACCAGCACGGGCGTTCTAGTCCAAGGTGTCTTGATCTTCTCGCGTTGTAGAAGGCAAGAAAGACCCTACCACCAGCGTTTGGTACGTAAGAAAAGGAAGAATGGTGCGTTCTGTGGACTCGTTTCTTCTCGAGTTATTACGAGTGGGTCTGTGTAAGTTCTCCTAGATGCCGCCCCGAAGATCCAATGCGGTCGCGTGTACTGCCAATGAGGAAGACCAACTGTGTACTCGATTTGAATCTAGAACGGACAGACGCGTATAGCGTCAAACTGCTGAGATGAGAACGTGAACGACGTAAGCAACGTCACGTGCAGGGCAAGGAACTCGCACGAGATGAACCTCCCCAGACGTGGACCTGAAGTGTGCCGAGAGGTCGCCAAAGATTCAACAACGGAAGCAACGCCAGAAGTGAGTGCAACAGGCTCAGACGCACGCTTGTTGGCTTGGGCTTTTGTGTTAAGTTGCGTTGTCCGCTGGATGCACTGTACGTCGGTCCAGGTCGTCGTCCGTCTGCACCACAGACTTGCAAGTTGGTGATTGAATGTACATACATCCCCTCGGAGGACACCTTCCCTTGGCTGAAGTTGTCTTGCTTCCACAGTTCGAACGTCGAGACGACTTCGATCCATTCGCGAAGCATTTCCGGCTTCCAAGATCTCGAACAAAACCAAAGTCCCGAGATCGAAAAGGGGCCATGCGTCCGTCCTATCGCTCGAGCGTTTGTGGAATCAGCTCATCCTGCGAAGCCAGGGACTCCTCGCACGACTTGACGCCGCAGAGTGGACACTGCCAAGAGCTGTGAACCCAACGGCGAGTCCAGCTTTGTGTGAACGATCTTCATGCACGGTTATGTGCTTGGTGGCGAAGTGTGTGGGTGGACATCCTGCTTATTTATGGGTAGATACGGCAATTGCGACAGTCTCCGATATGGGCGAAGAGGAGCACGAAAGGGCGTCGCGAAGTATTATCGGAGACCTACTCGAGTAGCTGCAGTTGCTGTACGATGGTGGCGTCCAGCGTCGGCGGAGGCTCGTCGGTGCGGTCGAAGGCGTCGGCCGTGGCGGCGCCTGGGAAGATGGCGCCGCACATGCTCGGTGGCAGCAAGAACCTCATGACGGAGCGTTTCCGGCGCGAGCAGGCGGAGCAGACGCTGCTGCAGACGCGCCAGAGTCTCAAGGCCATCGCGACGGATCTGGCGCCGCAGGTCGACGAGCTGTCCAAGGCTGTCAAGATCATGCAGATCGAGAAGCATCACCAGCTCAATCTGGACGAGACGTCCCAGGAAGTCTTGGAAGGCCTGCAGCGCCAGATCGACGAGATCCACGCACGCGACGAGGCGTTCGCCAAGATGCTCGACGAGCGGATGGAGACTGTGCTAGCACAAGTGAAACAGGAGCTCAACGTGGAGAAATACGTGTGTGAAGACGCTCTCAGAACGAGTTTGATTGCAGTTGGATCTGACTCTGTCGTGTATGGTAGGAGATACAAGTGCTCGTGGCCCGCGTCCAGGACGCGCAGGACACGCTGACGGCTGAAGTGCATTTGCTCAAGCACGAAGTGTCAGCCACGAAGCAATTCCTCACCAAGCAAGTGGAGACCATGGACGACGCGATTGATTGCATACGGAAGGAGCTGGCGCGTGCGAAAGACCAGCAAGCGCTGATGAATGAAGCGATGCAGACACGAGCCGTGGAGATCGACGAGAAGGTGTTCACGCTCGACAAGGAGCTGCTCAAGTTCAAACTGGCGCTTCCGTTCGGTGTCAGCGCGCAGCTGCCGCCCAAGTTTGCGGAGGGGATGTGTGTAGCGGACGCTGCACGTGCCGCGAATCAAGTGGAGGCGACTCGATCTGGCGTCGGGATGGCCCAGAAACTGCAAGAGTTCGCATCGAACCTGGACTCTTTGTGAGCGAATCTAGTGCTTGAAGAGGGTGGTGTTAGAAGGCTCACTGGCTGTGGTATACAGGAAAGCAGAGCTCGCAGCTTATCGAGCCGCCGATCGGCAGCAGTTTGATGCCGTCACCAACCGACTGCGCGAGTCGGCTAAGCACCAGCAGACGCTGAAGCGAGATCTGGACGTGCGCTTCCAGCAGATCCAGAGCGCCTGCGACAACGTGAGTCTTCCTTTGTCAGTTGCCGTGCAGTAACGAGAGCCCATACGCCTCTCTTCTTGTGTAGATGATCACGAAGGTCCCGAGTGAGCTGTCGCGGAGGCTACTGCAGGCGCAAGCTCAGTGGGCGGACGAGCTCAAGTCGATCCACGCTCGCCTGGAAGACTTGAGTACGTCCTCTCGTCCTTCTCACTCTAGTCTGAACAAGCGTGACGGGCAAGTTGAGTTGTACGACGCGAAGGCGCTGCGGTCCATGGACACAGCGCTTCGGCATCACATCGAGCGGCTCGACGAGCTCCAAAGCACCGTCCTGAGCTTGAAAACCGACGTGGACTCGGCAAACCACGGCCAGGAGGCTACGGTATGTTGCTGTGTGTTGTTACGCGGATTCCACATCGTCCAAAAGCGAATGCTGACGGCGTGTTTGACGGCCTCAGGTCGAGGCGCTTCGCTCCGCTGTCGGGCGATTGCAGCACGACGTGTTGGGTCTGTACGACTGGACGAAGAGCCAAATCGGAAGCATCCAGGAAGAGGTGGCGTTCACGGCGAACGTGCTGCAGTACTTCCAGCAGCACGCCAAGATCCTGCCCAAAGGCTAGCGAGCCAAGGCACCTTCAACTTGACAAGAACACAGTCTACTTATTTAGAAGCAATTCGTCTTAACATGGCTACAGTCCGATAGGAACGCACGTTAGGAACTGATTGGCTGAAGTGGTTACTGTTAGGGTGTGTTCAATAGACTGCCAGCTCATCATTGAGCAGCTCCAAGAAGCCACGAAGCGGGAAGCACGAAAGCAAGCAAGCGCCATGGACTTCGTGCGGCAGCAAGCGGAGGAGGCCAAGCGCATCTGGAAGAACAAGCGCCAGCTCTCGCACCAGGTGCTCAACCTGGCGATGGTCATGCTCACGGCGCTCATGCTCTGGAAGGGGCTCATGCTCTACACGCAGAGCGAGTCGCCGGTCGTCGTCGTGCTCAGCGGCAGCATGGAGCCGGCCTTCCAGCGCGGCGACATCCTCTACCTCGACAACAACGTACGCCCTCCCTGTGACTCTGTCTCTGTGTGTGGTCCACTGTTGTAACGCGTGTGGGATGTGACAGAAACCGCGTTTGGACATTGGCGACATCGTCGTGTACAAGATCAAGGGCCGCGACATCCCCATCGTCCACCGCGTGCTCGAGCGACACCAGAAGTGCGTATGCCATGCTTAGTGTTCTGGAAGGAAGGGTGTCCTAATGTTCATAACTGGTTGTGCGGCGTTGCAGCGCGAAGGACGGCAATGAGCTCTACCTGACCAAGGGCGACAACAACAACGTCGACGACCGGTGAGCAAGCTGGCTACTCTGTAGACAGACTGAGAAGGGCTTGCGAGTGCTAACGACTCTGTTGTGTGGTGTGGTGTGGTGCTGCAGCGGCCTGTATGCGGACGGACAGATGTGGCTCGAGCGTGAGGACGTCGTGGGCATCGCGCGAGCGTGAGTCGCCTGTCTTTCTAGCTGCTGGGTTTGAGGAGATCCCCCCTTGACTGACCAGCTAATTTGGCTGTTGCAGATCGGTGCCGTACGCCGGCATGCTCACGATCCTGCTGAACGACTACCCGATGTTCAAGTACGTGCTGGTGGGCGGCATGGGGCTGCTCGTCTTCACACAGCGAGAGTAAGAGAGGCGTCCCATCGCGTCAATAGACACCGCACACTCAATGAGAAAGGCCACACACGTAAGCCATGCACGCGTCAAGTAAAGCTCATATCCTTAGATTGCTCCTATCATTTCCTGCTGGGCGGCGTCCGCGTGGGAGACAGCAACGCGCTCATGGGCAGGCCTCGGCTCACCGTCGCGCTTCCCTGGCTCGTGCTACTCGTCGCCGCTGTGCGTTGGCCAGCTCCAGACCTCATGGGGCTCTTAGGGCTCGCAGTCGGACTGTGGAGTTCGTGCATCGCGGCAGCTCGCGGGTCTCGAATGTCAGGCACGTCGATGTGTTCGGGCTCCTGGCCAGACTCGTGGCGATCCCACGCCAGCAGCAAGCCCGTCTCCATGTTCTGGACCCACCGCGCCGTGTCGAACAGCGGACACGTCAGCCTGTCGTCTTCGAGCCGTCGACGCACGTTCCACAGCTTGTCCATGTCGCTTGCCAACGCCACGGCCAGCTCCTCGTACTCTTCGTGGGTCGTCGTGATCAGCTCGCTCAGGTTTGCGGCCTTGAGCAGACTCGAGGCCACGCGGCACGCCATGCGGTCCTTGGGCATCGTGATCATCGGCGTGCCACCCCACAGGATATCGCAGCCCGTCGTGTGGGCGTTGCACTCGGGCGTATCCAGGAACAGATCGGCCAGGTACCCTCGCTTCAAGTGCTCGTCCTTGGGGGCGACGTCTGTGAAGTGTAACCGAGCGTCCTTGACGCCCTGAGCGCGCGCCTCTGCTCGCAGATTGGCTTCCGCGAGGGGTGGGAACCGCAGCAGCCACAGGATCGAGTTCGGCACGCGCTTGAGAATGTTCATCCACGTCTTGAACGTCGTCGGATCGATCTTGTACACTTGGTTGAAATTGCAAAACACAAACTTGTCTTCGGGCACGCCGTAGTGGGCTCGTGTCGGGCACTTGTCCACGTCCAAGACCTCTCGTGCCGACTGCTTGTGGTCGTTCACGAAGTACGAGTGCGGCATGTTGATCATCTTCTCCGTGAAGAACCGGCGGTGCTCGCGCGGCACGACCACGGCGTCGCCGATCATGTACTGCACGTAGTCGGCACCGAGCGTGCCACAAAAGCCCATGTAGCTGACCTGGATCGGCGCGGGCTTGAGCGCGAAGATCTCGTTGCGGGCGCCCTTCGTGTAGCCGTTCAGGTTCACGAGGATGTGGATGCCGTCGCTGTGGATCATCTTGGCGGCGTCGCCGTTGCTCACGAGGCTGATGTCCTTGAAATGCTCCACTTCACTCGAGATCTTGCGTCGCCAGATCGAGCCGTCGTCCGGCGTAGTGGCGTAGCAGAATACCTCGAACTTCTGCTTGTTGTGGAGGCCAAACACGCTCTGCATCAAGTGGGCGAGCGGGTGGTTGCCCAGGTCCGAGCTCACGTAGCCGATGCGTAGCCGCTCGTGGGAGAGCTTGATCTTGTACCGCAACGCAGGCATCTCCACGAGGCTGATGTTCAGCTTGGCGCGCTCGGCGTATCGTCGTGAGATCTCCATGAACCGCTGCATGCTCAGCGGGTACACGAGTGCGTGGAACGGCTGCACGGACGGCAGCACGTTGTCGGTCGCGAGCTGCGCGTCGAGGAACGCCATGAGCTTCTTCAGGTCCTCTTCCCGCGACGACCAGTCGCAGATAAACATCATCGAGTGGAAGTAGTTCGCGAACGCGTCCGGGAAGTTGGGTCGCAGCGACAGCGCCTTGCGGTAGCACGTGATGGCGTCGTCGAGACGTCCGCCGTCCTTGTAGGCGCTCGCCAGGTTGCTGTACGCGTCTGGAAACTGCGGCTTGAGCCGGATCGCCGTGCTGTAGCACTGGATGGCTTCTTCCAGGCGGTTCAGGTCCTTGAACACGTTGCCCATGTTGCTGTAGGCGTCGGCAAAGCCCGGATCGATGGCGATCGCCTCCTGGTAGTGGGCCAGCGCCTGGTCCAGCTTGCCCTGCTCCTTCAGCACGCTGCCCAGGTTGCTGTGGGCCGCGGCGAACCGCGGCATGAGCCTCGCGGCCGTCGTGTAGCAGTGGATCGCCTCCTTCACCATGCCCTTGTCCTTGAGCGCGTTGCCCAGGTTGTTGTAGGCGTGCGGGTGGTCCGGTTTGATCCGCAACGCCGTGCGGTAGCAGTTAATGGCCTGCTCCAGCTGCCCCATCTCTCTCAGCGCGTTGCCCAGGTTGTTGTACGCGTCTGGGAAGTTGGGTTCCAGTTGGATCGCGTGGCGGAACGTCTGCACGGCCAGTTCCATTTGGCCGGCGTCGTAGTAGGCACTCGCCAGGTTGCCAAATGCGATGGCAAAGTCCGGGCGAATGGCCAGCGCGTGCTTGTAGGCCTCGATGGCTTCGGCCACGCGGCCGTTCTCCTTCAGCACGTTGCCCAGGTTGCTGTGGGCGTCGGCGAACTCGGGCGCGAGGCGGATGGCCTCCTTGTAGTGCTGGACGGCCAGTCCCGACTGGCCCAGGTCCTTGTACACGCCCGCGAGGTTGCTCCAGGCGATGGCGAAGGTCGGCTTGACGCGGATGGCCTCGGTGTAGCACATCTTGGCCTCTTCGTAGCGGCCCTGGGCCTTGTACAGGTTGCCCAGGTTGCTGTGGGCGTCCACGAGCGACGGGTCCAGCACGAGCGCCATCTTGTAGGTCTCGATGGCCTCGCTGGTCTGGCCGATCTGCATGTACGAGTTGGCGAGGTTGTTGTAGGCGTCACTGAAGCGCGGGTGCAGCTTGATGGCCTTGAGGTAGAACTGGATGGCGCCCATGATGTCGCCAATCTCCTTGAGCGCGTTGCCCAGGTTGCCGTAGGCCTCGGCGAAGTTGGGGTCCACGCGGATGCACTGCTGGTTGTAGAAGATCGACTCGGAGTAGTTGCCCAGTTGGAAGTGCAGCGCGCCGAGGAGCAGCAGGTTCTCCGTGCGGTAGGCGTCCGTCTCGTAGAGCTGCTCGCACAAGCGCAGCGCTTCCTGGTAGTAGCCCATTGAGTACTGCTGGTGCGCGAGGTTATAGAGATCTGTTGGCGGATGGAGCGCACAACCAAGAGATGGAGGAATCGCCAACAACGCCAACAACACCAACAAAAGCCAACAACACAGAATCAGAAACCAACTCGAGACGTCCGACGGAAATGTCGCCAACATATTGAAGACAGACATGACCGAGAAAGGCAACACACACAGACAAACGTACACACGAAGCGCTGCGCGGCGTTGTCCATTGCGATCGGGTCGATGGCGTAGGCGCTGCCGGTGTTGGCGGGAGGCGCTGCGCGTGCGTATGCGGCTTGGAACTCCATTGCGCAGTGTGAATGCGGCGGTTGCAATGGAGGATCGGGCGGATCTGCGAGTCGGCGGTTCGCGGTGGGAACGGTGCAGTGCGTTGGAGCGACGTGACGGTGCGCTATGTGATGCGATGCGAGTGGGATCTCCGCCGGTGCGCTTCCAACGTCCGCGTCGGCAGTGTTGTCGGCCGCAGGTCTCAATATATATTGTGATGGATCCACCAACGAAATGCCAACGAAATGCTGGTGACGCCAGTAGCCGGCTTGCTCGGAACGACGTTGCGTGGTCGGTCGGTTCGAGATTGCGCCGGCGGGAGTTGAAGCGGCCGGCTGGAACAAAAAGCAAAAAGGCTGGCTGGCGTGCCCAGTCACACGCCGTCACTCTCCCACATGGATTCGGCTCTTCGTTGACCAGAACCAGGAACGGTTCCGCTCGCACTCCTCGCTCGTGCCATTCACAGGTTTCGAGCAGCTTTTCACTCCAGCGGCGTGCAAAAGGCAACAAACGAGCGGTTCCAGCCGACACGACGTGGAGTTGGCAGAAACCCCCGTCCCCCGACAAAACCACACACACCTTCACGCGCGAAGGCAACACGAGCTGTTTTTGCGACACAAAAAGGGCCGTCAGCGGTGTCGCGTTGATTCCATTGGCCGACCGTTTCCCGCGGTTTTTCCGGGACCCGCCCGAGTTTCTTTGATCTCGAGCGTGGAATCATCGACCAAAGAGTTGCCGAAAAACGAAAAGAATTGAAACCTGTTCCTCGTTGGCGAAGAGGGCTAGGGCCCATTTCAGGGAAGAGGCCAATTGCGGTTAGGTTTTAGTCGTCTGCCCAGCAACTCGTCGGCTTCACGGGATTAGGGCAAAATCAACCGAACCACACCAACGGCGGGTCTCACTTTCTCGAACAGAGACCCATCCACATTGGAGATCAAAGCAAGGGTTCGTGGGACAGTCAAGTCACCAAGACTTGGGTGTCAAGCTTCGCAGATTGCAGCAGGCCGCGGCTTCGTGCATCCTTTGTGCTTGCTGGCTCTGTGTTTGCGAACGATGCATGCTTCGGTTGTTTGGCCATCTCCATGTGATGCGAAAATCTGGTTCTCTCTCTCCACTCTCGGCGTGAGGAGGAGATTCTGTCGCATTGGCGCCAGATTCGCACTTCTTCCATCATCCACAACACCACGCGCCGCCTCGGATGGTGTTCTGTTCCGAAGCCAGCCACCCAGCGAACTCTTGTCAACGCACGACACCCTCTGCTGCACTGCTGAGCCAACAGATCAGAGATGCCGAGGGGAGAACATGCGCTGGAACCTTCTCCAGAGCAAAATACCAGAACATCTTGCTGGGGTGTTCTGCCAACATCAGTTTCTGTGGGTTTGGCTCGTGCTTTTGCACCCACAGTCCGACCAGTCAGCCGACATTACCCCTCTTCTTGTGAAACCCGACCCATTTTCAGAACCGGACATCATTCTCCTTGCGTCAGTTCTTAACCGTTAAGATCTGAGTTTTGGAATCCTCGTGATACCGGTATGGTGCCGGTATCGTAGCTCGCCACCAATGCCTCCCACAGCAACAGCAACATGACCAGCATCCTCACGCTCCGCCGATCCGCGGCGGCGTGCGCGGCCGTGCGTGGTTCCTGGGGCTCGCTGAGCCTCGTAACCCATGGCTCCATCATCAACCACCAGCAGACGCGCAGTGTGATCACGATCAAGAAGTTCTACCGCGAGAAAGAGCCAGTGGAGGCCAAGAAGCCCAAGCCACCAACGGCTCCTCGTCCTGCGGCTACGACTGAAGATGGCGAGCCGTCCGCGCCAGGAAAGCCCATGCGTCTGGCCAAGCGCATTGCCATCGCCGGTGTGGCGTCGCGTCGCGAAGCCGAGAAGCTCATCCAGGCCATGGAGGTCTCGGTGAACGGCAAGATCGTGAGCGACTTGGCCACGACCGTGGACTTGGAGAAGGACGCGATCATCGTCCAGGGCCGACCGCTGGCCAAAGCTACGCGCCGCAAAGTGTGGATGGCCAACAAGCTCACAGGCGTACGTTTCGGTAGTCGAAATGGATCTACTCTGCGTGGAATGCTGACAATGTGAGTGGTTTTTGCAGGAACTCGTGACCTCCAACGACCCGCAGGGCCGACCAACGATCTTCGATCGCCTGCGCGTTATGGGGCTCACGCACCACATGATGCCAGTGGGGCGACTGGACTTCAACACGGAGGGGCTGCTGCTGCTCACGAACGACGGCGAGTACGCGCGCGAGATGGAGCACCCCAAGACCGAGATCGTGCGTGTGTACAAGGTGCTCGTGCGCGGCCAAGTCACGCCGTCCAAGATCGACGAGCTGCGTCGCGGACCCATCGTCGACGGCATCAAGTGAGTCGGAGATGGCTTTGTGTGTGTGTGGTTGTGGACTGTGGCGGTAGCTGATGGCTGTTGTTGGTGAGCAGGTACCGCTCCATCCACGCGTTCGTGCAGTCGGTGGACAAGAAGGACTCGTGGCTGCAAGTGCGCATCGCCGAGGGCAAGGTACGTCAAGCTGGCTGCTTCTCTATGGCGTCAGGACGTGGGAGTTGACTGTGCGACTGTGTGTGTGGCGTGGCGTGTAGAACCGAGAGATCCGTAAGGCTCTGGCCCACGTGCGTCTCATCGTCAAGCGCCTGATCCGCGTGCAGTACGGTCCGTACCGCCTCGCGGATCTCCCCAACGGCGCCGTGTTGGAGGTCAAGCCCAAGAGCCTGACGTTCGACAAGACCAAGAAGCCGCTCGGCAAGAAGAAGGCGCCGGCCCGTAGCACGACCAAGGGCGACGACAAGCAGGAGCAGAAGAAGGACGACGAGGACGACGAAGATAAGGAATAAACAGACACCCAAACCACGACTTGAGAGTTCGCTGCAGCGCTGGGGGAATTATTGTATTGTGGGAGATTTCGACCGTCGAAGATCTCAATAATTATGAAGCTCCTCTAGACTCGGGGAGCGCGTAGTAGTTCCTAGTGTACATCTCTTCCTGCCCGGCCATTGCTCTACAGCTCGAACGACTGGCGCTCGTTGCTTTCACGGTCATCGGTCGTTCGAGTTGGCGCGGCCAATGCCCCAGAGGGCGTCTGCACGGGGTTGTACCAGCTCTTGGCGTTCGTGCCGCCAATGCTCTGGCTCAGCGCCGTGTCCTCGTAGTAGCCCTGGTCCACTGAGGACGCCGACGTGCCGCGGTTCACCACGGACGCCATGTCTTCACTGTCGTGGAGTGAAGACAGCGACGACTGGTTCGTGAAGCGGTACGGGTCGCCCGCGGCTCCAGACCGAGCGGTCGAAGACGAAATGTGCGAGTTGAACGTCGACCGGTCGAGGCTCATGTCGACGCTGGAAGGGACCTCCGAGTCACCACCCACTGTGAAGTCGCTCATCTGAGAGCCGCCAGTCATGCGGTTGTCGTTGGTGTTGGCCGAGGCCCCTGTGAAGGTGTTGTTCTCGTAGGCGGCTCGTGACGATGCACGCGAGTAGTTGGTCATACGAGTCGACACGCGTTGCGATGGCCGACGGTAGTTGGCTGGCACAGCAGGGCTCGTCACGACACCGCCCTGGTCTGTCGATGGCAGACCTGTGCTGATACTGAGCTTGGGCTGAGCTGGATAGTAGTTAGCAGCCCCTGGGCCCATCGGTACCGACACGCGATCGCCCAGAATCGCAGCGGAAGGAGGGTTGTTTACGCGAGGCAGAGGCGTCATCATATCGTCCAAGTCGTCGCGGCGGCGACGCAGGAAGCACACGACGATGAGGCCCAGCGCACACACCGCGGCGATACCGGCGACGACGATAATCGCGATCGACTTGTGGGTGGCCTGCGACATCGAGTTGTTGTTGGCGTTATCGGAGTTGTCGGTCGTGCTGGTTGGCGTTGGCGTGAGCGTCTCTGGTGGCTGCGTCGTGACCGCTGGCTTGGTCGTCGTCGCCGCAGGACGCGTCGTCGTCGGCTTCTTTGACGTCGCCACCGGCTTGACAGTCGCCGCGGCGCTGCCACTGCCACTGTCCGAGCTTGGCGGTGCCACGGTCGGCGTCACATCCTTGGAGCCTGAGCCAGACCCCGACGTACTAGTAGGCTTTAACGTCGGCGTAGGGGTTGGAGTCGGCGTCGGCGTCGGTGTTGGTGTTGGCGTTGGGGACGGCGCTGCTGTAGTCGGCTTTGGCGTCTCTGTCGGTGCAGCCGTCGTTGGTGTTGGTGTTGGTGACGGAGATGGCGCATCCGTTGGCTTCTCGGTGGGCGGCGCGGTTGTCGTGTCCTGTGCGACTGCCAGTGGCGCCATGGAGCTGGCACAAGCCACCGCGACCAGCGCAAGCAGCGCGACTCGCCGGGAGGCTGCCAATCGACGCGGCCTCGTCGCGTTCGGAGCCATGTTGCAGATACGAATACACTAGAAGAGCCAGGCTACGACTGTCTCGGTGCTGATGCAGCAAATGCAGATATGCCGCGGGCGTTGTCCTTGATGGCAGAGGGAGGCTCCGATCCCAACAAAGGCGCTGCGATCCCAGGAGGTCTTGTACAGGCAGCCGGTCAGCGCTGTCAGTGCCAGATGGGACCAAGAACAACGGCTCGGCCCAGACTGCGTTCTGGGGGAACACAGCACCACCACGATAGAATATGTGAGACTGTAAGACGCTGGGATGAGAGTGAGAGAGACCGGAGCTGTTGGGATCCTGAGCTGCTGGGCTGGGGACAAGACGGAAGCGTGGTCCTGTGACTGGCTGCCTGGCTACTTCAATGCTGTCTGGTGCCGGCTAAATCGAGCGCTAGAGGCCAGGCGAAGCATCTGGGAAAGCGGCTTGAAGCCGCCTCGCGAAATGGAGGAAAAGGCGCGCTCAACAGGCAGAGATGCCAAAACAAGGTGATACCAAAACGTTGAAGTCGCCTTTACGTTTCAAAGTATCGTGATTATACTTCATTTTGTATTGCGATTGATGAGAGCTTCACCTTGTTCTGGCACAAGAGTGTACCCAATTGAGCTGAACGAAGAGATCAGACGGCATTGCGACGCTGGCCACGTGGGAGGCTGATTATCCGACGCTATGCTGGCAATCCAGTAGCGAGCGGCAGCTGATCGATTATGATACTGAGTATGAGTGGGTCGATTGATACTGAGTATGAGTGGATCGCTTTCTCGCGTGCTATGCCTCCGAGACACTTCAAGATCTTCGTCGGCGTTTGTGGCCGTCGAGCGGCTCCGCTCACTTCGGTGTGATCCCACCGTCGCATGAGTCGAATAGGAATGGAGATGCGATTGTGATAGCAGAAAAGGCGGGCAACTGGTGAGAATACGCTCTTGGGGGCGATGGGTCGCAGGCCATGAGATGGAGCAGAGGTCGAGTGCTGTTTCTCATTCCGAGTCACATTGAT
>JAADXN010000956.1:0-12775 GCA_023337875.1 Pythium apleroticum | reverse complement strand
TCTGGACACGATCTTGGACTCGGACCGCATCTTGGTGCTGGACAACGGCGAGATGGTGGAGTATGCGACGCCAGCGGCGTTGGTGAAGAAGGGCTCGGGCCACTTCTTCGAGCTGATGCAGGAGGGCGGCTACTTGGACAAGTTCCTGGGTGTTGGTTCAGCCGAAACGAATGGCGTCGGTAGCAGCAGCAGCGACGCGCGAGCGTTCTGAAGTTTCGTCAGCTGACAGGAAGGCATCAGCATTAGGTAGTTCAACGCATGATACAGGTATTGCATTTTGTATCCATCCTGTCGGTCATGTGTCCTTTCGTTTCGTGCTCATGAACCAAAACGATCAGTCTCATTTTAGAACGACGCAGTCCGTTTTCAAGTCCACTCGCGAGCGAACTAAACACTCCGCGTGGCACGTTCAAGATGAGCACCGTCGTGAATGCCGCCTCATTCGTCAGCCGCGTTGGCAGCAACCAGTCCGCAGCCACTCGAGCCGAGCGTGTCAAGGTCTTCTGTCGTGTGCGTCCGCTCCTACAGCGTGAACGTGAAGGCTGGAGCTACGACGAGTACAGTGCTCAGCACGGTGATGACGATGATAGCAGTTCCAACAACGCAGCCGACCAGCCTCAGTCAGCTCGTGATTCGTCGCCGGCGTCCGTATTTCTGACGGAGAAGGGGAAAATCGCACTCGACTCGTCGGTGCTTTCGATTAGCAGCGACGGAAAGTCGTTGACTCATACTGGAAGCAGCGGCTCCGAGTTCAACAGCGATAGTCCGAAAGATTTCGCTTTTGATGCGAGCATGCGAGAAGACTCGGCGCAGGATGATGTGTACCAGCGTGTGGCGTACGATATTGTGCAGGACGTGTTGGACGGATACAACGGCACGATCCTCGCGTACGGCCAGACGTCGACGGGCAAGACGTACACGATGTTGGGCAAGGATAACGCACTCACTGGCGACCACCGAGGCATCATCCCGAGAGCGTTTGAAGATATCTTTGATGTACGGTGAGCCACAGCTCCGATCGTGAGTTTGTTTGTGGAGTTCGGGTGAATGCGTGCTTACAGCTTGTATTGCAGCGCGCGGAGAAGACTCGCCACCAAGCGAAGACCACGGTAGCGCTGAGCTACGTGCAAATCTACTGCGAGCGTGTTTTTGACTTGCTCAACCCAGAGACCCCTCACGCATCGCTGATGATACGTGAAGACACCGAACGAGGCGGCGTCTACCTCGATGGCGCGGCAACAGTTCCTGTCGCGAGTGTGGAAGACTGCATGCGTGTCATCACGAGAGGAAACGCCAATCGGGCCGTCGCCAGCACGGGGATGAACGCTCATTCTAGCCGCAGCCATGCTGTCCTGATCGCGCGCATTGAGCGCAAAGAGTATCCGTCAGCGTCCGCCTCCAGCTCTGCAACTTCGCCACCGACTCAGGTTCTCAAGCTCAGCAACTTGTACCTCGTCGATCTGGCCGGTTCGGAACGGGTCAAGAAAGCCAAGGTATACGGTCGCCACGTGAATGAGCTCAAGGCCATCAACCTGAGCTTGTCGGCTCTGGGGAATTGCATCTCAGCACTCAGCAAGCAGCAACCGCAGCGACATGTTCCATATCGAGACAGCAAACTCACTCGACTGCTGAGTTCCAGTCTTGGTGGAAACGCAAAGACGTCGCTAATCATCACCGTCTCACCTTCACCAACGGAGTCGTCAGAGACGCTCTCGACCCTGCAGTTTGGACAGCGCGCGATGAAAGTCGTGGTGCAAGCCCATCAAAACGTACTCTCAGTGCTGGATTACAAGGCATTATACGAAGACACGCAACAACGGCTCGATGAAAGTCGAGCAAGCTACCAGCAACTGCAGTCAGAGATGGAATCCCAGGTCGCAGCGACTCGTACAGCCGAAGACCAGCTCGTGAAGGCACAGCTTCGTATCCAGCATCTAGAATTCGAGTGCAAGGCCGCGAAACTGCAAGCGTCGAGCGGAGCAAGTACAAACCAAAGCGGAGGTGGCAATGGCAAGGATGCAGTTGCCGATGCTGCTGCGCTGGAGCAGCAAATTGCCATCTTGGTCAAGCAGCGCGATCAAGATATCGCCAAGATCAAGGAGAAGTGCGATCTTCAGGTGGAAACGTACAAGAGACTAGCAGAAGAAGCCCAGCAAGAGTGGCATGAGCTCGAAGATGAACTCGCCAAGGAGAAGCAGCAAGTGCTCGCGTCGCTACTGGAGCTCAAAGACTTCAAGATGCGATTTTTCGATTTGGAGGACACATCCACCGACCGCATCGCAGAGCTCGTGTCCGAAGACAGCGAGAAAGAGCGAGAACGCATTTACGAGAAAGAGCTGTTGCAGCAGCGGCAGAAGGCGCATGAGAAGACGATCCAGGAGCTACAACAAAAGGTGGGTTACGGGCATGAGGACATGAGAGGGAACAGACAGCGTTTACTGACACTGGTCGGCGTGCTGCAGTTGGCAAAAATGGAGCAGCAGGAGCTTCAGCTTCAAGAGCAAATCGAAGTCGACTACGTGCCGAAAGAAGCGGTGAGTGGCGAGTCGGATGGTGGGAGCCAAGCGTGACCGGTATGTTTGACAGTGTAATGAACAACACCACAGATCAAGCAAATGGAGACGTTGTATGAGACTGCAATCTCCAAGCTCCAAGCGCGAGTGGGCTCTCTGGAGCAACGCTCCACCAGTTCCCGCAAGCTACTCACTCCCAACAACAACCAGGAAGCTGATGTGAGCGGCGCTCTCAAGAGTGAGCGGGGGGCAGCTGCGGCAAAGGCGCCTCTGCCCACCGTGGCTCCTCCTCCAGGCGGAAAAGCTGTCCCCAAGATCGGCCGCATCGTACCTGCGTCCCGTGCAAACAGCAGTCTCCGCTAGTCGAGAGTCGAAGGTGTGTATCCCTTTGTCCAATAACTTTCATCTTGGTTTGTGAATGAGATCAAGAGTCGCATTTGCATACAATGATCTGTGGCTGTTGGTTAACTCATCTCACTTCAGCTGAAGATCGTCGTCGTCTTCTTCGTCGTGATCACCGAGTGTTAATTCCCCGAGTGAGATCCCTCCGGATGCGATCGCGTCCTCGAGGGTCTCTTCGTCCTCATCGATCTCCAGCACTTCGATCGCGTCGGCAAGCTTGTCCAGCAGCTACAAAATCCAACAGCAAAAAAACCTCAGCGCATACCCAGCACTTGGCGGCAGGTTGGCGTCCGTACCTTGGCTTCGTCCCAGACTTGCTCCACGTAAGAAAGGAAAGTCACGATCGAGTCGGTCGCATCGTCGTCCTCTTCTGCCAGCTCCACCAATGGATGGAATGTCTACAAACAGTCCATGTCCACAAGACTGAGCTCCTCAAGACACAGCTCAGCATTTCACAAGCGAAAAAAAACTACCTCTGACGTGAACTGGACGCCGCGGGCAGCCGCAAATTTCAGCAGCGTCGTCGCTGTGAGGTAGTCCTGGCGCTCCACGAGCGCTTCTAGCAGCGGGAAGTAGGATCGCTCGGTCGGACTCGTGTCGTTGTTGGCAGAGATGTCTTCCAGCAGTTCCGTCGCCTCGTCCAGTCGGTCCGACTCGACCAGAGCCTGCACGAGTCCGTCATACGCCGGCAGATCCAACGCGACACCCACGTTGAACGCCTCCTCGTAGATCTGTCGCAACCATAGCCAGCACGTTAGTTAGGGAAGCGTTGCAGTCGCTCTGAGGATGAGCAGCTCACCTCCAGAGCTCGGTCGAGAAGGCGGTGACGGAGACACGCGTCGACCACGTGGATGGATGCGAGCGTCGTGTAGTCGTCTGGCTGGAGCGTCGGTTGCCTACAGTACCAGTAGCAGCAGTAGACAGACGTAAGTCAGTGAAATCGTCGGCTTCATGGAGAATCCTCCTGTGCGTACATGTAAACGGCCTTGAGGATGTCCACGGCGCGTTCCGTTTGCTGGAGATTGCCGCGCTTGGCGAGAAGAATCGCAAGCTTCTGAGACAGCAGCTGACTAGGTGGCGTCTTCAGGCTGGCGAAATAGGAAAGCGCCTGCGCAGGCTGGTGGTTGGCCACTGACTGCGCCAGTAGCTGCTCCGTTTGCGTGTCAATGGCGGCGGCGGACGCGTGCGGTTGGCTGGAGAAAGCGCGCGACCCAGGAGCTCCTAGGTGCTGAGGATCACAGCACGCGTAGGAACGAGACGCTGGGTTCTGATGAGCCACGATGCGTGGTCGAGATACTCGTGCATGGCGCAGGAGAGCTGAGCGCACACAGCGCATATTGGAAACCACCATTTGCGACGTCCGACTTGAATGATGCACCAGAAGATAACCACCAGCATCGAGGCAACTAAGTTCGCCTAAATCTAGGCGAACCTAACGAGATGTTCTGGCAGATATGATAGGTTTGATCTGAAATATGATGGAACGAACGAAATGGACATTTGCAGAGTCTCTATTCACAGGGCGATTGCAGTGAGTGTACAGGGGCGTTGGTGTGGCCGAGGGCACTGGTTAGTACTCGTCGTCATCAAACTCGTCATCGTCGTCGTCATCGTCATCATCGTCGTCGTAGTCGACTTCCACGTGGATCCCGTCATCGTCGTCGTCGTCTTCCGAGAGGCCAGTCAACTACGAGCGTCAATCACAGCGACACATCAGCGCCAACACTTCCAGCATCCACAGCATCACGGTTTTCGTACCCCGTCCTCTTCCAATGCCTCGTTGATATAGCTCATGAAGCGCTCGAGCTGGTCCCACAGTGCCTCGTCCTCCGAATCGTCCACTTCCTCTCCCATCTCCACAAGCGGATCGTACGTCTTGACGTACAAACGAAGTCAGCACAGGCCACGTGCGTTGCATACAGTAAGACACATACCTCAAACGTAAACTGCACGCCGTTCTTACGGCCCTGGTCGATCAGATCGACCACTGCATCATACTGTGCGAGCGCCATCATCTTAACGAGCAGAGGCTGAAACGTGTGCTGTTGAAGCACGACCTGCTTCTTGGCCACGATACTTGTAAGGATCTCGCGAGCTTTGTCGATCTCGTCACTCTCTACAAGCGTCTGCACGAGGCGGTCGTAGGCTGGTAGGTCGAGAGAGATGTCCAACGAATGAGCGCGATCAAAAATCTAGTAATCACACAACGACATGAGTTTGGAGCACTCGGATCCCATTCTAGACCACAGGGAAGTACCTCCATCGCCTCTGTGGTCATGTTGTGGCGCAAGCATGCGTCCACGACGTAGATCGACGCTAACTGCGTGTAGTCGTCCACGGTAAACTCCGGCGACCTGTTCAACGATCAATCACATGAATCAATCAAACCATGTTGGCACAGACCATCAAACATGACTGATGCAACGCACCCGTACACTGCCTGCAGGATCTCAAACGCTCGTCGGGTCTGATGCAGCGATTCCTGTTTCGCCAACAGAATGGCAAGCTTCTGCGACGTGAGTCCACTCGGCGGCGTCTGGAGACACTGGTAGTACGCGAGCGCCTGGCTCGGCTGCCGATCCGCAATGCTTTTCTCGAGCATATGCAGCAGATCCACTGGTACGTCCGCTGGTGCAACAGCGTCCACTGGAGTCAGAGTCGCATGACGCTTGGAATCAGCACGAACGGCGGCTTCCTCAATAGAAGCCACAGCGGATGCAGACTGCGATGCAAAGCCACGAAGCCCACAGGTAGCGGAGCGCAGCGAAAGCGGGTTCACCTGGGAGCTTATGCAACAGGCATGACGTCGCACGGAGTGGAATTGGCGCCAGTGCGCTGAGCGGCGCAGCAGCGGCGCCGCCAGTCTCGTCATGCGCGTGGGCATTCTCGCGTCAGGAGCTCTTCGCTCCAGTTTCTGTGTTGACCACTCCACAGTTTCCGTGGTCAACGTCACTGTCGCGGGTGGGTCTTGGATACGGGACTAAATGGGTTTTGCATCACCTGACCCGTTCAACCGGCTTCATCAATGCGACCAACACTCTGATTCGAAGGTGTACCCATGTTCTCGTAAAACCGGATACGTTGTCATCTCCGTTTCTCACTCCGCACGTGCCTCTGCCCAACCAACAACTTCACATCCTATGATCCATGGTCAGGCATGTCGTATAAATACACAGCTTCGGAGACTGTGGCTGCAGCGTCGCATCCGAGCAATCGCTGTGTTCATTGAACGATTATTGTTGGAGATTGCTTCATGTAAAATTAGCGAGTGTATGAGGCTCGCGAGTGCCTGTGTGAAGATGGCTTCGTGGACTCGACTGCGGCGAGACCACATTCCGCATTGTTCTCCGCAGTGAGTTGTTGGCTTCAAGCACGTTCATGCGCCCCGTCATTCCCGCCGCTGCTTCACTGCTCGCCTTATCCCACGTCGCTGACGCACAGACCTATACGTACGCGTTTGCGTCGGCTACAGCCGCTGGAATCAACGGCAGTATCGTCGTCAAGTACGCCAACGCACAAGAGACGACGAAGAATGCGACCATCACGGCAGATTTAGATTTTTCAGGTGTGAACCTCACGGCTCTCACTGCTGCTCAGGCTTCGTGCACAGCACTGCCAACAGCGTACGCGTGGCACATCCACGTCTCGTGGCCTTCTGCTGACGGATCGCCAACGTCAGCAAGCTACGCTCAGTGCGCCAAGTCGATCACCGGGAACCACTACGACCCTCTGTTGGCCTGTGGCGCCAACTCGCAGTGGGCTGGCCAAACCAACTGCACGTCCAAGACGACGACGTACGCATGCAACCCAGACGCGTACAAGAGCGACTCGAGTGTGTGTGAGAAAGGTGATCTCTCAGGCAAGCTAGGCAAGCTCGCCGTGGACCAGGCAACCAAAAAGGCCTCAGGCACGTGGACGGACTCCAACTACCCACTCCGCTCAGAGAACACGGCCCAGTGGAACATCGTGCTGCATGCAGTGTGTGGTTCTGACACGCCTCGCGTTGCATGCGCTGTGGGCAAGTACTCGGCAGCCCAAGCCTCACCCACGCCTTCGCCAACAACGTCAGGCGCAGCAGCTGGGTCGTTGGGAACCATCGGCACGCTGACGGCCACGACCTTCCTCGTGGCTGCAGGGACACTGCTCGGAGGTGGTCTTTAGATAACGCTCACTAATAAAAAAAACTCTATCCAATGATCTCCAGGTAGACAAAGATCCACAGGAAAGTCTGTGGATCGTGCTTCAAGCTGGAGTTGCTCTGCAGAAGTTTAGCGCGCATTGGTAGTCACCGCAAGAAAACTCTCGTGCTGTCGGCAGCCCATCGAGCGACAGCCTCCATCCCCTCTTTCGAGAAGTGGGTGTGGAGTGGTAGGTGCAAGCTGGAAAGTGGATGCTGGCTCCGATGGTTGAACTCGTCCACCCATTGTCTCATCACCTATCGACAAATCTCGGCGGCAAGCATGTGCCACTAATAGTCACTCGAAGATGCAGTCTACACTGTACGTACTTCGCCTCTCTTGCCACTGCGAGAGTTTCGTCAGTCGGGACCGGGGATAAACCCGCAACGCAATTTATATACCTCCGATACATTATGTTTCTATGGGATGAGAGGAGGATGAGTGGGAGATGGGCAAAGGTACTGATCCAAGTGAGCATCTGACAACTTCACTTGCGCTGGAATCAACAACCCACGGGACCTCTTGGAGTCTGGATTCTACCAGGTCGGTAGCACAGAGTTCGACAAGATTGATCTCTTCACAGCGTGTGTGTGGTGAGCAACTCCCTTTCAGCGATATCCGAGATGACTATTCAAAATACAAGGCTTAAAGCGGACATCGTCCCGCGCCGCCAGAACACGTCGTGGCTAGCGATGTAGTTTTGAACTTAATCCAATACATCCATTGTGTTCCAACTCGTCCCACCAGGCGATGGAACCTCTATTACCTCGGAACTGAAATATCTCAGTTGCGGGTTTATCCCCGGTCCCGACTGTACTGGTATGGATAACGTTGGTGTTGTCCTGCACCGCCACAGTGAGCCAAAGATCCACAAAGAGTCAGTCGGATCATGTTGCCTCTCGTCTCAGCTACCGTCATTCCAGCCGAAATTCGACTCGATGATTGGCCACTCACTTTAACCACCCTCAGGAATGCTTGCGAGCGACTCATCTCCGCTTGCTGTTTGGATCCCACGGGCTTTGGGCTCACATCGCGATCCACCACGAAAAACGAAGTCGTCTCAACTCCGGCTTTCCGAGTCGCCGTCCATGGGTGAGTAACTATTGCTCATCGGTCTCGTTCACTTTAGGCACTGTTGGACGTCACTGCACGACTACAGTAAATTCCCACGCATCTCACGTGTTCTGTACAGTACTTTCGTAAGGTTAGCAGCCGCCAACTTGGCAGATCCATTGAGAGCCTCGTCATTGCGGAATTCGCCGACTAAAGTCACCATGGCGACGTCCCTCCTGTCCCCAACAACGCGAGCGTCGTACTCGACGTTCGCCTCCAGCCAGTCCATCTCGGAGCCTCTCCACCCGCAGCAGCAGGCCTCGTGGCTGTCTCGCCGTCTGCTCCTGTGGGTGTCGCCTTTGATGGCTCTCGGCAACGAACGCCACCTCACGGAGCACGACGTCTGGCCGCTGCAGAGTGAGCACCAGTCGCACGCTACTGCCGACAGCTTCGGCCGTGCGTACTTCTCCAGCGGCTCCCTCTCCGTCGCCTTTCGCAAGACCTTCGGCTGGCCATTCGCTGTTGCTGGCTTGGGGTTCCTCACGGCCGCTCTGTGTAGTCTTGTCGGCCCGCTCGTGCTCCACCGCGTGGTCTCTTCCCTGACGTCGGGCTCGTACGACGTCTTGAGCTTGACGCAGTCGATCCTCGTGCTCTTCGGTGCCCAAGTTCTCCAAGCTGTGGTGGACAACGATGCCACGCTGAGCTCGCAGACCATGGCGATCCAGTTCACGGGCGCGATCAAGCACTTGATGTACCGCAAGACGATGCAACTGAACGCTGAGGCTCGCCGCAAGAAGTCAGTCGGTGCTATCACGACGCTCTACACGACGGACTGTGCGTGCATCATCCGCCTCATCAGCGTTGCCCACCAGCTCTGGATTCTGCCGCTGCAGATCTTGATCGTGAGCAGCATACTCTACTGGCTTCTCGGGGTCTCATCGCTCGTAGGCATCTCCATGGTCGTGGTCGTACTCTACTGTAACCACTTGATCTCCGGCACCATCGGAAAGCTCCAATACGTCTTCAACAGGTGCGTCGATGGACGTATGAAGCGCGTAACGGAGACCTTCCGCGCCATCAGCATGATCAAGTTCAACGCCTGGGAGAGTACCATGGCTTCGCGCATCGGCGAGGCTCGTCAGGCTGAGATCGACAATCTCGTGACGTACTTACGACTGTCAACGTACCGCACGGTGCTCACCAGAGCGATGCCTGTGTTCATCAGTGTGGCGACATTCGGAATGTACACGGGTGTGCTCGGCCACCCGCTCTCCCCGGCGCTGGTGTTCACAAGTCTGTCGCTGTTCCAGCTTCTCCAGCAGCCACTCGTGCAGATCGCTCGTATTTTTACGACTTTGGCGACGGCAAAGGCATCTGCGATCCGTATCGACGAGTTCTTCGCGCTCTCAGAGCTCGAAGTTGCTGGAAGGGCGCCTAATCATAGCTCTTCCGGAGACGAAAACGATCTGATCGTCGAGGTCTCCGATGCCAAGTTCACTTGGGACGGCTCTGATGAAGCCTCAGTCTCCTCGTCTCCACTGCGCCATGTCGATCTCCAAGTCCACGTCGGAGACTTTGTCGTGATCCATGGGCCTGTGGGCTGCGGCAAGTCGTCGTTATGTTCGGCTCTGCTGGGGGAGATGACGAGACAGCACGGAGATGTCGCTGTTCGAGGCACTGTCGCGTACTGCTCACAGCAGCCGTGGATCCAGAACATGACGCTGCGTGAGAACATCCTGTTCGGCCACACATGGAATGAAAGTCGCTACGCTGCTGTGCTGGATGCGTGTGCGCTGACCCACGACTTGTCATCACTTCCTGCTGGCGACGAAACCGAGATCGGAGAGCGGGGTGTGAACTTGTCAGGCGGTCAGAAAGCACGAGTTGCCTTGGCACGTGCCTGCTATGCAAACGCCGACGTATACATCCTCGATGCACCGCTGTCGGCAGTCGACGCGATCGTCCAGAACGAGATCTACCGCAAGTGTTTCTTGGGTCTGCTGCGCCACAAGACCATTCTGTTGGTGACACACAACCCGGAGATCATCGAGTCCACGTTCATCTCGTCTTCGATCACAATCACGGGCGGCCGAGTCGTTGAAACGATGACGCGTCGGTCGACTCGGCCTGATAGTGACGATACTTGTGGCGTTATGCCACTGCCACGCGCTGGATCGAGCCAGGACTTGGCACCGCTCGCTCCGCCTGCTTCGCAGGTTCAGAAGGCGACAACTGGAGAGACCCATAAACTCGTTCAGAAGGAGAGCGTCGAGAAAGGTCGAGTGAAGACCCAAGTGTTCAGCGACTACTGCGCTGCCTTTGGAGGATGGGGTGTGTTGGTTGCCGTGCTGGTCGTTCGGGCGCTTCAGCAAGGCGTCCAGATCGCGAGCAGCTTCTGGCTTGGTCACTGGTCGGCTCAAACGGACTCTGACTCCGAGAAGATCTCAACCGCGGTCGGGCTCGAAGTCTACCTCGGCTTGGGCACGCTCTCGGCGGTGATGGTTTTTATCCACACGGCGGCGGTGTATTGGTTCGGGCTCAAGGCTGCCAAGTCGCTCTTCAACCGCATGACAAACGCACTGCTGCACGCGCCGATGGGCTTCTTCGACGCCAATCCAATCGGACGAATCCTCGGTCGCTACTCTGCAGACGTGAGCGTTGTCGACTTCACGTTGCCGATGCTGTTTAGCTCGTTCCTTGCGAGTATCTTCGCCATCGGCTCCAGTCTTCTCACAGCGGCCGTGATCATCCAGTGGAAGGGGCTACTGCTGTTGCCACTTGTCGTGATCTACCTCCGCACCGGCTCGTTTTACATCTCACCAGCGCGTGAGATTGAACGCTTCCACAAGACGACGTGGTCGCCGATTCTCAGTCACTTGGCGGCGTCCATTGAAGGCGCTGCTGTCGTCCGTGCGTTCGGTTCGTCCCACGTCCAACGCTTTCGAGACCTGAACGACATCAAGCTGGACACTCGCAACCAGGCGTGGTTCGCGAACCTCGCTTTCTCCCAGTGGTTTGCGCTTCGAGTGCAGCTTCTTGATTGTGGAGTCGTGTTCATCGTGGCGCTGTCGCTCGTGCTCCTCCATGACACACTCGCCCCAGCGGTCGTCGGTCTGGCGTTTTCGTATGCGCTCACGATTTCTCAAAATCTCGAGCAAACCGTGAAAGATTGGTCGTCTATTGAAACGCGCATGGTGAGCCCGGAGAGACTGCAGGAGTACATCACCATCGCACAGGAAAAGCCCTACGAGGTCCCACAAGTCGACAGCTCCCTTCCTCTTGATTGGCCGGCTGGAGGCACAATTGAGTTTAAGAAGGTGGGGTTCAGCTACTCGAGTGCGGCGACTCGCATGGTCCTTCAGGATGTCAACTTCAAAATCGACGGCGGTGAGAAGATCGGCATCGTTGGTCGTACGGGTGCGGGCAAATCCAGCTTGACCATGGCGCTCTTCCGCATCAACGAGCTCGCGTCCGGCAGCATCAGCATTGACGGCGTCGACGTTGGCAAGATCGGCTTGAAGACGCTGCGTGAGAAGCTCTCGATCATCCCGCAGAACCCTGTGCTCTTCAAGGGAACGCTGCGTGCCTACCTCGACCCGTTCGATGAGTTCTCCGACGACGACTTGTGGCGTTCGGTCAGCCGCGTGGGACTGGTGGACCGCATCAGCAACGACGAGAAGAAGCTGGACTGCCAGGTCGAGGAGAACGGCGAGAACTTCAGCGTCGGCGAGCGCCAGATGCTGTGCATGGCGCGCGCACTGCTGCGCCAGTCGCGTATCGTGATCTTCGACGAGGCGACGGCGGCCATCGACCACGAGACGGACCAGAAGCTGCAGCGCGTGATCCGCGAGGCGTTCGCCGAGTCGACGGTGCTGACGATCGCGCATCGTCTGGACACGATCTTGGACTCGGACCGCATCTTGGTGCTGGACAACGGCGAGATGGTGGAGTATGCGACGCCAGCGGCGTTGGTGAAGAAGGGCTCGGGCCACTTCTTCGAGCTGATGCAGGAGGGCGGCTACTTGGACACGTTCAAGGCAATGCAGGATACTCATCCGTAGTGGGCGTCTAGCGGGAGATTGGAGGAACGTTCACTTGTTGTAACTCAATAGACTTCAATTTCAAGCAAGCAAGCGATTGCAGGAGTTCGCTCCAACACCAGGTTGAGCCACATACACAACGGTAGGGAAATGAGAAAAGCTACTACATTCAGCCACAACTGCTTTACAAAACGAGCGTAGTGTACCAGAGGGCTTGAGAGAACAAACATGCAAACGGTCGAGTCGTGGAAGCAACGGGACTCGACGGGCACTCACGGGACTCCGTCCATCCATCCATCCATCGGCCACACAACAGATCGTGATCAGTTGTAGCCGTAGCTGTCGTAGTCGTTGTAGCCGTAGTTGTCGTACTTGTTCTTGCCGTAGCCGTGGCCATGGCCGTACTTCTTTCCACCGTAGCCGGTGCCGTAGAACTTCTTGCCGCCGTAGCCGTAGTCGTCGTAGCCGCCGTAGCCGTAGTCCTTCTTGCCGTAATCATAGCCGTAGCTCGGGAAGTAACCACCGTAGCCGCCACCGTATCCACCGCCGTAGCTCGGGTAGTAGCCGCTGCCGTAGTTGCGTCCGTATC
>JAADXN010000955.1:0-12787 GCA_023337875.1 Pythium apleroticum | reverse complement strand
GTACAAAACATTAAATGGTCTAAATCGATATATGTATTTAGATGATATTGGGTTTGAGGAAGACTACTGACTTAGGTGATAATGTATACCCTTGTCAATCTGATGAGTCCCACTCTTCTACTCAACGCGGGGAATACTGTACCCCCTCGCCACGTAACCTTGTACCAGGGCAGTGTCCCGTGTTGGTACACTTGGCCGGAGCGCACCCTCCTGCAGGACGGACGAGAACTCGCCAAGTCGGCGGTCATCTCTGTGCGGACTAATTCGAGCTCGGTGTTGCGGACGCGGATCCCTCCTCACGCACGACGTGGCCGGAGCTTCCTGAAATCGCGGTCGTCCAACACATCCCCCGCTCTATCGTCTAAACTCTTCCCGAAGTTAGACCTTCTCGGCAGACCGAGTCGTTACGCTTCGCCGCCACGGTCTCCGTTTCTCCATCATAGACCTCGACTAACCACCGACCGCGAGGTGGGATTTATAGACCCCGGGATAGACCTCGAGACCCCGTCGACGAAAGTATCCGATATGCTCATCCAGCGGATCATCGTGTTCCTCTACTCCGCCTTCGTGTTCCTGCGCACGCGCGTGCGCCACAAGAAATGGATCCTGCTCGTGCTGCTGGCCGTGTACGTGGCGCTGCGCACGACGGGCCGCTCGCCGGTCGTGGGCAAGGCCAAGAAGATCCACATCAACCAGATGAACACCATGACCCAGGACGAAGGCATCCACATGGAGCCCACGCCCGTGACGAGTCTGTGGACAGATCACGACTTCGAATGCATCGGCTGGAAGCGCATCCAGTCGTGTTACAAGGAGCCCAAGGACAAGAAAGACGACGATGAAGAAAAAGAACCCCAGCAGACACGGCCGCCCGAGAAGGACTTTCTTAACTGCTCCGAGTCGATTGGACCGCAAATGGCCGGCCACTGCATCATCCGCAACCGCACGTCGGGCGATCTCTACCGAATGATGATCAGCACGTGCGACTCGCTCCCCAACGGCCAATACAACTGCGCGATGGCGCGGAACTTCTCCGAGTACGCGATCCATTCGACGAGATACGAGCACTCGCCATTGGCACCGTCCCTCGCGCTTCCGTCAGTTGCATCTGCGCGACGAAAGCAGACGAACGGTGTGATCATGATCGTGTACGACAAGGTCCTGCCGTCTGCGTACGCCACCATTCGCCTGCTTCGCCTGCATGGATGTGAGCTGCCCGTGGAGCTGTGGTACCGACCGGACGAGATGTCGATCGATAACCCGATCATCCACAGATTGCTCGGTGACTATAACGTGCGAATGCGTCCGATCTTCGACAATCGTGCCAAGGGATTCCACGTCAAGCCGTACGCAGTCTACTACAGCAACTTCGACAACATTCTTCTTCTGGACGCCGACAACTTGCCGACCAAGGACCCGTCGTATCTATTCGAAGAGCCTGAGTTCGTGCGGACCGGCGCGATTTTCTGGCCGGACTACTGGCAGCCGTCGAACTCGTTGTTCCAACTTACGAACACGAGTCTGCTGTGGCAGTTGACGGGCGTCAAGTACGTGGATCAATTCGAGCAGGAAAGTGGCCAAGTGCTGATTAACCGACTGAAGAGCAAGAAAGCGCTGGACAAGCTCATGTTCTACTCAACCCACCAGCCTCGGTTACTTGAAGATCTGCATCTCATCTGGGGTGACAAGGACCTGTTCCGACTCGCGTGGCTGAACGCAAGCCAGCCCTTCCACTTCATCCAGTTCCCACCGGCTGTGGGCGGTCTTGATCTGAAGGACAAGGGCATCTTCTGTGGCCTCGCTATGATCCAGCACGACGTCCAGGGCAACCTGATCTTCTTCCATCGCAACTCGATCAAGCTTGATGGCAAGCCTGACCAGCCCCGCATCATGACCCACATCCAGGAGTACTCGCTGCAGGGCGACCCGAAGGAGTACAGGATATTCCAGGCTGTGTACGCTCACAAGGAGTGCTGCTACTACATCGGCACGCAGTCTCTTCCCGATGGCCAGCCAGCGACCCAGGTGACGCCCATGGATTCGACGACGTACGCGTCAATAGAGGAGCTCGCGATCCAGTTTTCGATCGAAGGCCGCAACCTGTTACTTGCAGAAGACGCTACGAAGCCCAAGCGATACAAAATCGGCAACCGCGAGCTGCCGCCGTTGCGCGTCCAGGAGATCGTTGGCTTGTTCTTGCTGCTGTACGTGCTCGTGATCATCACGTTTGTGTGGTGTAAAGCGCGTCCGGCTCGCGAGCGATTGCCCAGTCGATGGAAGCCCATGGAGGTAAAGGAGAACTAGATGATGAGGCAGGTGGGAGATGTAACGCTGTGTAAATCAAACCAAGATAGAGCAACAACAAGGCCTCCCGAAATGAGTTCGGAGGAAGAGACCTTGAGCCAGGAGCTCCGTCAGCGTGTAGCCATGTCTACGTCGGTTAGGAACACGTTTTAACACGTTCAAAAGAGGTGGAACCGTGCCAAATACAATTGTCAAGTCAACATCGATTTTAACTCGTTAAGAACCTCTCGACCTTGAAGTTCGCATAACACGTCCAACTCCCTTCGCTCCCTTCAGTGTTTGCAGAAGACGACGAGAGGGGACGGGCAGTTCCCCATCCATCGTCGGAATCCGACAGACCAAGGCGAAGAGCTCATCATGGCGCTGCTCCGCTCCAGCATCTGCCGCGGCAATGCGCTCGCGAGTGGAGAGCTACACGCACTCAGGCACCCCAGCGACAAAGTGTCCACGCGGCGCGCGTTCTCCAGCCACGCGCCTCAGCGCGGACAAGCCCTGACCGACCAGGAGCTCCGGGCGGCGTCCAGTCTCACATATTCGACTACAGCGGCGGGATCCAGTCAGAGTGCGGTTGCTCTGGAAGCAGGAAAGCGTGCGTATGGACACAATGGAGGCCGACGAGCACCGGGGGAGGCGTTGCGGTCACGGCCATGGGCGTGGTCGCTGCTCGCGGCGACGGCGCTCGGCGCTGGAGCTCTAGCCGCTGGTAACCTGATGTCGGCCCCGGCTCACACGGAAGGCCGCCCAGTCCGTGATATAGGACGTGAGAGTGCGGGTGGCAACACCTCGGTGCCAGTGGAGAAGCAAGTGACACTGGCTCGTACGCGATCACTGCGCAAGTATCGATCCTGTGGGCGAGACCGCTTGCTGATCAGCACTGCTGCGGTTCGAGGCGACCGCTCGAAAATGGAAGACACATCGTTTGTATCGGACTGCAAGCGGTTCAGCGCTGTATTTGACGGCCACGGCGGCGCCGCTGTCTCCGACTATCTGAAGAAACAGCTCTACCCGCTCGTTTCGCCGGGTCTAGTGCAGTTGGATCAACTCAACGACGCTGCACGAGGCGACAAGGTCGCGGTTTACAAGACGATTCACGAGCTACTGCAACGGAGTATCAACAAAGTGGATGCAGACGTGTTGGCGCGGCCCGACTGGAAGTACCAGGGATCGACTGCCGTGGGCGTGATGCTGTTTGACGAAGCCATCTTCTCGTTCAATGTTGGCGACAGTCGAGCCGTCATGAGCCGCGGAGGGGAGACGATCGAGCTCACGCACGACCACAAGCCGAACGATCCGATCGAGAGGCAGCGCGTCGAAAAGCTGGGTGGCACAGTCAAGTGGTACGGCTACGTGGACGCCCAGGGCGAACCCATCGAGCCCTACGGAGCCTACCGTGTGAACGGCAACCTCGCACTCGCTCGGGCTATCGGAGACCGCGACCTGCGTCCGTACGTCAACGGCGAAGTCGACATCAAGCAGTTTGACAGAGACTTTGACAAGGACGAGTTCATCGTGATCGCGTCCGACGGTCTCTGGGACGTCTTTACCAGCGAAGAGGCCGTGACGTTTGTCCACGACGTGCTCAGTGGCGAACTCGGCGGCCGCGAGTCGTGGCGAAGCGGCGGCCACAGCGACACGAGCGTGCCCATCTTCGAGTGGTCGAGCCAGTACAAGAGCGACCGCGGCATGATCAAGGCTGCACGTGCGCGGCGGAAAACGCAGATCGCCAACTATCTCGTACAGGAGGCGCTGTTCCGCGGCACGTCCGACAACGTCTCCGTCATCGTCGTGTGGCTCAAGTAGCTCCCTGTACCGTGTTTGTTTATTTGAATGCACGTGAGTTCATGTTGAAGGAACGAGAACGAGACAACCAAGAGATCGTTGGCGATGGCTACACGCACCCACAAGGCGCAGCGTCTGCTTCCATCAGCCACGTGAACATGAGATCTCCTCATCCGATCAGAACCGCATTTTCACCCACGCGAACGTTCCAGCTTTTTTCAGACCGGGCCATGTGGCAACGTGGGATAGAAGTAAGAGTGAAGGTCTCGGACCATCATTCTTTTTTGTCAATAATTCCAGTTGGTGGTGGAATTTCCAGGTCGATGGGTGAGTGTGTTTCCAGGTCCTGAGAAACTGGAATTGAAGCTGGAAACCGGGAGACTTGTCGCTGGGGGTTCTTCGTCGTGTGTCCCACACCACGATGGGCGATTGATGTCCTCATGCATGGGTTAGACCAGGGTTGTCACACAAACGTTAAGAAGCGTTCGTCCTTCTTCCGATGTGACGTGTGCCGCTGGCGTCCATGGACTTTCGAATGAGTTGTTGCAGTCGTGTTGTAGTTCTGGGTGGTCTGACTTTCTTGCATTTGCACCAACCAGCCAATCAGAGTACATCCCAGATTACTTCCTCTTCTCTGATTGGCTCCAGCCTAGACTTTGCAGTTCCAACGGACAATTTCGGCCCAATGGCAAGAGACCATCACTCACCCTGTACGGTACGAAAGCAGCCAATCAGAGCGCGGCATGGGTGGAATGTTCACTCCCACCAGAGCTCCTTGTTCATCGTCGCCAACATGGCTCACAGTCGCAGTACGTACGAAACCCAGAAAGCGCTGCCTGCCTCCCCCGCCGTCGCCACGCTGGCCCCAGGACATTCCACGACTCGCCCACAACCACCATGAACAGCCACTATAACCAAGGCCAAGGCAACGCGTCGCCCGTGTTTACGCCGGCGTTCGCTGCTGGCTACGACGCCATGGACGCGCTGGAAGACGTGGATGAGCAGCTCGGTTTCGGGCTCTCGCTCGATTCGCCCACGGAATTTGTGTTCAGCAACGACATCGCGTACGACGAAGAGGAAGTCGAACAGGCCATGCAGCACCAGCAGCCAGCGCACGACGACAAGGCGTCGTTCATGCGCAGCATCATGCACACGGAGCGCGACACGGCGTCCGGACTGGTACGAATCAGCCACTTGGCGACTCTTCCCGCGCCACGAAACACACCAACTGACGTTCTTTTTTCCTTTTCCAGATGATGGCCCGCGGCTTCGACGCGTTCATCGAAACCAACGTCATGGAGGCCAGTAACGGCAAGGCGCCAGTGTTCGTGCTGGACAAGCTGCCATCGCTCTCGCCAGTGAACAACTCGAGCTTCGACTTCTTCTCGCCGATGATGTCGACCATGGACAAGTTCGCGCCGGCGTCCCCACACTCGCCTAACTCGTACATTCACAACGTCGAAGTCCCGGAAAAGGAACGAAGTGACTTCTACTCGGTGAACCCCGTCTTCACGTCCTCGGAGTCGCCTTCTAAGATCATGGACACGCTCAAGTCGGCGCTCAGCACGCTGCGCTCGGAAGTGTCGACCAGTGCCTCTTCGCAGTGGTCCCTCTCGGTGAGCTGCCTGCTCGTCGCGGAGGAGATCAACTTCTCCATCCACTTGTTCCAGCTTCGCGGTGCCTCCGCCAAGTACGAGGTCGAGTTCGTGCGCCACGCTGGTGACGAGCTCATGTTTGCCGACCTGGCTGAGCACATTCGTGCCCAGTGCAGTGACATTGATGCGGAAGGTGCCCTCGCGCTGTTTAGCAAGACCCTCGACGCGTGGATGGACGACAAACAGGAGCTTGTTGGTCGTCGCTTCGCTATCAAGGAGACGGAAGCCATCACGCTTCTGGACGAACTCAACTGCGAGTTTCTTCACACGGACTCGTTGTATGAGGTCGCTAAGACCATCAAGAACCACTGCCGTCACAAGGGCAACCGCAAGTTGTTCGTCGACTCGCAGTGCGGTCAGCACGAGAAGCTGCTCAAGGGCTTGGCCTGGATGCTCAAGGACTGCGAGGCGCTCACGCGCTTTGCTCTGTTCATTCTGCTCCAGTTCGCCAACGACGAAGAGCTCTGCTCCTCGTTCTTCTCCTCGCCCATTCAGTCAAGCAACTTCAAGCTGGAGCTGGACGATCTGTCCCGGAAGGAGTCCTCACAGGGCCTTCACGCCACCTTCACGACCGCGATGGTGGACGCCGTGCGACAGAGTGCGCTCTTTGCTTAAGCTAAATGTCACCGTCCACGCGTCCCGGAACCGCCCCGTAATTTATTGTCGCGCTGTGCCTCCGCGCGCCACAATTTTGAGAAACAGCTCCTCATCAATCCCCACAAGTACCAGTACACCCGCATGTATCCATAAACACGAAACCACCACCACACATCCGCATTCGCATTTCCACTTGCTTTTCTTGGACATGTCGCCCGTCAAGTACTACGGCATCGTAACCGACGACACGCTGCCCATCTAGATACGTCCTTGATTCCTTCTCGCCCGCGCTTTACGGACAGAGCCCATGAGGTGAGACCTTGGACTGAGTATGGAGAAAGGCAACTGCAACTGCAACACCCAAAGTTTGGCTTCTCACTCCGAGGAGATGCTCCCTGCGGACGACAGACGAACGAAGTGGAGAACAGAGAACGAGAAGACGAAGAGAGCGAGTGTGTGTGTATTACGCTTGCTTTCCCTGTGGCTATGCTTTTCTTTTTGACTGACTGACTGATTCTCTAGTTGTCGCTGGGGTTCAGGCCGGCGAAGAACGCCGGGCGGCGCACCCACGAACGCGGCAGCACTTCCTCCTTCGTGGCGAGGCGCAGCGAGCGGTCGCCGTCACGCACCAGCAGCGGCAGCTTGATCTTGGACGTGTCCTTGACCGCGATCTTCCATCGGTTCTTCTTGTCGGTTGGCTTGGCAAAGCTCTTGTGCTCGACGATCTTGTTCTTGGCCGCGAGACGCTGGATCTCCAGCGCCTCCTCCGGGTACAGCTTGTCCGTGGCCTTGTGCTTGCCCAGTCGTCGCACGAGCGGCGGCAGGCCCTCGAACTCATCGCTCAGGAAGAAGAAGTCCGGGTTGCGGAAGTGGTCCTCGTCGATGCCGAGCACCATGGCCTCTTCCTCGGCCGTGAGCTCTTCGTCGTCGATCTCGTCCGTGTCGCGCTGGTCCTGGCGCTCACGCTTCTGCAGACGCTTGACTTCCTTCTCATCGCCACGTGCCTCGGCGCTCTTCAGCTTGGCGCTCTCTTCCTGCTTCTCCTGGGCCGCCAAGGCCTTGGCGTCCTCAATCTTGGCCTTGAACTCCTCCACAGTGAGACCGGCGTCCTCGGCCTCAAAGAAAATCGTGGCTTCAATACGCTGCTTGGAAAGGTGGAACTTGCGCGCAAGGCGCTCTGGCGTCCACTTGAGTGGGTTGCTCATATACAGCTCCATGACCTCCGAGTCCAGCTCCTCGGTCTCGGTCACGCAGAACTTGAACATCTCCAGCTCCTCGAGCTCAAGGTCGCCGTCCTTCTCGCCAGCCTCCTCGCCGTCGGCGCCCTCCGCGGCCTCGAGACCGTCCTCGTCCTCACCGTCTTCGCCATCATCGTCGCCGTCCTCTCCGCGGCGGCGGCGCTTCTTGCCTTCGTCGTCGTCGTCCGCGAGACTCAGGAAGCGCGACGACGAGCACTGGCGCACGTGCATCTGCGTCTGCATCTGCGCGGCAGCAGGCAGCGCGCGGCGCGCGACCAGAGGCGCGGAGGCCGCGCGCGCGGCGCTGGCGGCCGCCGTCTTCACGCAACGCGCAACCACATTGCGCGCCACCATGCTCATTCCGATTCCTGCGGTTCCTTGGAGCTCCCCACTACTGGCCACACAGACAGCCCACAGTCGGGCCGGCGGATGAACAACCAGTGGAAGCCACACGGTCCGATACCGATCCAATACCGGTATTCCCAAGTAACGCGTATCCCCGCACCACACCAACTTGTATTCGGGTTGGTACAGTAAGTAGGTTATAATGTACCCCCGTAACGGCCACGTAACGATTCGTAACCGTTATGGTTACTGCACAGAGTACCCTGCCCCTCTCACCTGGAATGCTGAATGCCATCGGACGGGAAAAGCGCCCCTCGCCGACGAGCTCCTTCGCTGCCGCCTTTCTCGGCTTCTACGCGTGCATTTGACCACAGACCATAGGCACAATGCGCGGCTTCCTGCGCGAGCACGCGGCGCTGTCGCTGTTCATCGTCGTGGCCTCGATCGTCGCGGCGATCGTGTACGAGCTCACGTCGGGCGGCAAGCCGCGAGCCTTCATCAAGCTGGACCCACGGCTCAACCACATCGACTTGCGAGGCGACAGGCCGACAGAGCTGTGGACCGACGAGACCTTCGAGTGTCTGGGCTGGCGCGCCACGTACGGCTGCGACCCGCACGGCCAGCGCGACTACACGCGGGACCGCAAGTGCGACGAGCCACCTCCTCGCACGAGCGGCTACTGCGAGATCCGCAACCGCGCCACGGGCGAGACCATGCGCGTGATGCTGTCCACGTGCACGAGCTGGCAGTGGTGGCTCGTGCCCACGATGACGTGCAACGACGCGCGCGCCTTCACGGACTTCAGCATCCGAGCGGCCCAGTACAAGCACAGCGCGCCTCTCGCGCTCACCAAGAAGCCCGACGCGCCTGCAGAAGTATCGTACAAGCGCGGCATCTCTATGATCGGGTACCCCAAGGTCATCGCCGGCGTGTACGCGATCGTGCGCATGCTGCGCCACCACGGCTGCGGGCTGCCCGTCGAAGTGTGGATCGACCCGGTCGAGATGCGGGCGACGCACTCGGTGCTCGTGGAGCTCGTGAAGAACTACAACGTGATCGTGCGCACGATCCAGGACCCGCTCGCGACCAAGTTCCACACCAAGCCGTACGCGCTGTACCACAGCTACTTTGAGAGCGTGCTGTTCCTGGACTCGGACAACATCCCGGCCAAGGACCCGACGTATTTATTCGACTCGCCCGAGTTTGTCCAGCACGGCGCGATCTTTTGGCCCGACTTCTGGCGGCCCGAGCCCACGACGCCGTTCAACGTCCACGAGCAGAGCATTCTGTGGTCGCTGCTGGATATGCCGTTCACGGACATGTACGAACAGGAGAGCGGGCAGCTTCTCGTGGACCGATCGAGGGCCAAGGACGCGCTGAACAAGCTCATGTTCTATTCGTCTCAAGTGCCCAAGCTGCTGAACGACTGGCACCTCGTGTATGGGGACAAGGACCTCTTCCGACTCGCGTGGCTCAACACGTCCACGCCGTTTTACTTCGTGCCGCATCTGGTTGCTCTCGGAGGACTCCACAGTGAAGAGGAAGACTTTTTCTGTGGCGTGTCGATGGTGCAGCGCGACCCAAACGGCGAGTTCATCTTCATGCACCGCAACCAGGCCAAGCTCAACGGACGGCGCGACCAGGCCGTGCTCATCACGCACATGCAGAAGTTCATCGGCGGCAACGGCGACGCGACGTCGCTCAAGACGGAGCTGGACAAGTACCGTGTCGCCTGCAACATCGCGATGCTGGGCCAGCACAACTGCTTTTTCATGCGGCCCAAGACCGCCGACGGCAGTGCAACGCCGTTTTTGATCCAGAGCCTCGCCAACACAAAGTACCCTGCGACGGAGAAGCAAGCGATCCATTTCTCCATCGAAGGCCGCAATTTCGTGACCAAGGCCGAAGAAGCCGAGATCGCCGAGCTAGAGGCCAAGGAGGCAGCCAAGATGAAGAAAGAGGCCGACGAAGTGCTCGGCAGGCGACGCAAGAGCGCCCGAAACGACCAGATCGTGCGGATCGGCGTCATTTCGGCGATCGTGACGGTGCTTCTGCTGTTTGCTCGGCCTCTCGAGTGGTGGCGACGCCGTCGCGCGACACGCACGGGGAGAAGCAAGTCGGTCACGCGGTCCAACACGACGCCCGCCAACAGCATCAGCATCAACGTCGCCACCAAGATCCGCAGTGCCAGTGCCAATGCCGCGTCGCTGGCGTCCAGCATCGCGGGGAGCTCGTCCTCGTCAGGGGCTCCGTCTTCCTCGGTGGAAGCCTCGTGGCGGCGAAAAAAGTCGTTTGCAGCCCCAGGCGAAGACCCGCACATTTTGTAAATGCCCCGTTGCACAAGACTCGTGTCGATACTAAACCGAATCATAGAAGCCCTGGAGTGAGAGACCACGACACGAGATAGATAGAAGATGGATGGCAAGCCAGCGTGCAAGGTCGTTTAAATCGAGGGTGTCTTTCATAGTACAATTTGGTGTGGTACCCTGACGCCCATCCATCTTCTTTCTACTAAATCCTGTTCCTATCTTGTGCGTTTCTAGAGTCTCGCCTGCCGTCTGTGTGTGTGTGTGTTGGAATCTGGCCGTTGAGGCTGACGGGGCCGCTTGAGATTCCGACGTTCTCTCTCCACTTCCCGAGCCGTTGCGTCCGTGCCGTTGTGTTTCTGGACTTTTCGCTTCGCAGGGACCTTCGCATTCCTTCGTTTCGTTCGCATTCTCCTTCTTCTTCTTCTTCCACTCAACTTCCACTCCGTCCGGGTTCATACGAAATAGCCGACGACGAAGCGAGCCTAGTGGACAAACTGCTGCTGGGCCTCCTGCTGCTGCTCGTTGCTGTCGAAGTAGATCTTCTTTGGCATCGCGAAGCCGTTGAAGTCCGAGCCGGCGGCGCACGTGTACGCGCCCATGCTCGGGAAGCAGATCCACTGGCCGATCTCCATGATCGGCATCTGGATCTCCTTCATGATGCAGTCCATGCCGTCGCACGTCGGGCCCCAGACACTCGCCGAGTGCATGTGCGAGGCGTCCGTGACGGCGTCCGACACCACCACGGGCTGGATCACGCCGTGGTCGTACACGAGGCAGTTGAACGAGCCGTATATGCCGTCGTTGACGAAGTACATGAAGTCCGGGCCCTCGGTCTTGGCCAGCGTGGCCTCAGGGCCGGCGCCAGGGATGTCGAAGGTCGGCGCGAGCTTGCGGCCGATCACGTTCACGGCCAGCGTGTGGGTCGACGCCGCGAAGAAGCGGCCAGGCTCCGAGATGATGCGGATACCGCTCGACTCGGGGAAGTGCTCGCCCAACGACGACTGGAGCTCCTTGGCGCAGTCGTGGAAGCTGATCGGGCCCGTCTCCGTGCCCGGGAAGCCGCCGCCAATGTCGAGCAGCGAGAACTGGAAGCCCATGGACTCGGCAATGTCGAAGACCGTGCGCGCACGCTTGACGGCGTCCGAGTAGGCCGAGACGCTGAAGCATCCGCTGCCGACGTGGAAGCTCACGCCCTGGACGTCGAGGTTGAGGTTCTTGGCGTGCTCGAGGATCGACGGCACGTCGTGGACCATGGCGCCGAACTTGGTGCCGAGGCGGCAGATGGCCTTGGTGTCGTCCACGTAGATGCGCAGCACGAGCTTGGCGTTCGGGTTGATGCTGTGGATCTTGGTGAGCTCGTCGTGGCTGTCGAAGGTCATGGTGTCGACCTGCTGCGACGCCGCGTACGCAATGTGCGACGGCTGCTTGCACGGGTTGGCGTAGATGATGTCGCTGGGCTCGACGCCGTGGCTGAGCACGGCGTTGATCTCGCCCAGGCTGGCGCAGTCGAAGCCGGCGCCGAGACGCGCGAGGTTCGAGAGCAGCTGCGGGTCCGGGTTGCACTTGACGGCGTAGTACGGACGCACGTTCGGCAGGTAGTCGTGCCATAACTTAAAGCGCTCTTCGACGGCGCTCGTATCGACGACGTAGAACGCGTCCTGCTCGCCCGAGGTCGCAATGTGGTGCTGCAACTGGTTGAGGATGGCCGGCGTGAGCTGGAGCTTGGCGAGCGACGGCGGGTTGGTCTCTAACGTGGGGCTAATAGAGAGGTCACTGGTGAGGATCGTGCAGTGGCCTCCGATTTGGGTCACCGACGAAGAGAAGCATCGCTCATGGCCGAATCTACTGGCTAAGCGCTGCGCCTGGAGGAGCGGCTGGCGCTTGCTGAGGAGGCCGTGCGCGCCGCGACGGAAGAAGAAGCTCATGGGCGGAGCGAGGAGGCGAGAGAGAGAGTCTTCTGCTGCTGCTGCTGGCGCGTCCAAACGGGGAATGAATGGCGCTCTTCCGACGGCAGAAGCGAGGAGAAGCGGAGGTGGCGAGTGTGCGGTTACGCGTGCGAGTCAGCGAGCCTCAAAGACACAGAGTCGACGGGCTTGGGACGTGCAGAGCGTGGGTGACGAGAAGCGTGCGTTCCGGTCGTCCAAAAAAAGCAAAAGCGGGCGGTGGTGGGGAAAATGGAGCTGGCAGTCGCAGTGGCGTTGGGGAGGGCCCGGTCGGTCGGGTTGCCTCCTCCTCCGGGCAGTGCGCGCTTGGGGTGGTCGGTGCGGATCGTTTCGAATTGTGGGACCGAGCGCAGCGGGGGGCGAAGGCACCTCGTCGAGCACGGCGTGCAGGGAGGGCGTCGGAGAGGAGGAAGGAAGGCGTTGAGGAGGAGGGAGGGGAGCGCTAGGGCCTCCGGACCAGGAATCGCCGTGGAGAAGCTCAAGGGGCGGAGGAGTGGACGAGGGGGTCCCCGAGGTGAGACCAAGCCGCCGACATCGGTGGCGTTGTATCTTGGCGTGCCTGGAAGCGGGCGGAGCGCGCGGACGCGGACGCGGAGGAGTGGAGGGGGGGGGGGGGG
>JAADXN010000954.1:0-12788 GCA_023337875.1 Pythium apleroticum | reverse complement strand
GTCGTACGACCAGAAGCGTACAGCGACAGCACGGCCTGGATGTTCACGTACATCGCAGGCACGTTGAACGTCTCGAACATGATCTGCGTCATGCGCTCGCGGTTCGCCTTCGGGTTCAGCGGCGCCTCCGTCAGCAGCACCGGGTGCTCCTCCGGCGCCACGCGCAGCTCGTTGTAGAACGTGTGGTGCCAGATCTTCTCCATGTCGTCCCAGTTCGTCACGATGCCGTGCTCGATGGGATAGCGGAGAGTCAAGATGCCGCGCTTCGTCTGGGCTTCGTCGCCTACGTACGTGTCCTTCTGGTCCATGCCGACCATGATGCCGAAGTGTTTGGGGCGTCCGACAATGGAGGGAAACACTGAGCGTGGCGCGTCGTCGCCCGCGAAGCCGGCCTTGCACATGCCTGAGCCATTGTCGATCACAACCGCTTCCACGTCGAAGTCCATGCTGCTGCTATTGATGTTCCCAGAGGAATAGTGGAGTGGCTGAACGGGGGAGTGGTTTTGTATTTGTCCAACTGCCGCATGCAGGCTCAGTGGTTCTAGGTATCAAAATCTACGGTGCACCGCCGCTTCCCATGCCGACGCCCTTCTCTCAGTGTGGGTTTACTGGTTCTTGAATTCGTCGGCTGGAAGCACGAAGTTGCCCACACGCAGCAGCTTGTAGTTGACGAAGTAGTCCTGCGAGACGAGGAAGAGCGGCAGCATCACGAAGACCTGCGCGACCAGCAGACCCAGCACGTTCTCCAGCGTCGAGTGGAAGTAGGCGGCCGTGAAGAACAGCGTGTAGCTCACGACGCCGCCCAGGAACAGCATCCACAGCTGCAGGGCCGTCTTCTTGAAGCTGAACTTCCAGGCCACGCTGATCTCGACGCCCAGCGCGAACCACTCGAAGAGCATCACAGCCAGATAGTGGGACACGAGCAGCACGATGTGGTCCGAGTGATCGAAGTGCGAGGCGCACTTGTTATTGCGACGCAGGCCGCTGTACCAGCACGCGCGGTCCGACGTGCCTCCGAAGAGCAGTGTCACGAGCGCGTGCTCGACGTGGTTGAAGCCCATGTAGAGCACGACTGTGCGGAAGAACATGACGCCCAGGTACAGCGCGCCACGACGCACGACCACGCGGATGCGCGGCATGGACGGCTGTTCGCCCAGCATCAGGATCACGTAGTTGAAGACGAGCGGCGTGAGCGGCAGTACCCACGCGCCCTTGAGCGAGGCTAGGATGGGCGCCAGGTCCATGCCCGAGTGGCACGGGGCCAGGCGACTGGCGCCGTCGCAGCACACGACGTCCTCCGTGCTTTGCGCCACGCCCAGTTGCAGCCAGTTGGTGTCGCATCTAACAAGAGGATACAGAGAGTTGTCAGCCAGGGATCATACGCCCACAGACAGGAGGAAGGAGATGCGGACGCACTGGCCGGTGACACGCACGAACTTGTGCGGGAAGCGCACGGCCGCGTAGCCCACGAACACGAGCAGCAGCGTGTTGGCGATGGCGAAGAGCGCGCGCGCGTCCATCTGCTGCGCGCGCAGCAGCGCCTTCTGCGGTGCCGTCCACACCGGGTCCTTGCGCTTGAGCAGGAACATCGCGTGTCCGATTCGCGTATTGGAGCTGCTCGCGTCGGCGGTTGTCGCTCTGGGTTCGGCCGTGACGACAGGAGAAGCGTCCCGCGTAGGTTAACTCCAACGCCCACCTGCACAAACGGTTGCCGCTGTGGTGTATTCGTTTGGAAGGGTGCTGGGTTTTTCGTCCGCACTGCTGCCGTAACTTTCCGTCGAAAGAAAGCGTGATCTGGGTGGCTGAAACGTGGCGAAATCGTGCGGGTGTCGGAATAAACGCGCGCCAGCTGGTCCTTTACCTTGTGCTGCTGTCGTGGGCCCGTTAGACCCTTTAGACCTTTCTCACTCACGCCCGGCCTGCCGACTGACGGGCTTCTGCTGTCGGTCGTTGTTTGCTTTCGCCCGTGCTCTCTCGCGGGTGACTGAGTCTAAGGTCGAATCGCAACGCCACGCCGCGGTCGGCGCCTCTGCTCATTGCCCGCAGCGCCGCACAGAACCCTTCGGTCGCTCCGCGCTCTCTCTAGTCTTTCCCCGACAGGCTCCCCCCTCACCCGCTCTCGACGCATTCTACGTCGATCCTCTTCTACGTTTAAATGATGGTGCGTATTCGTGGGATGTTTTAGACTGCTGGGGCAACGCGTCTAACCTTCGCGCAACCTCGCCTTGTCGTGCTGGTTCGATAGCACGCCCACGGCGGCGACCCGCGCAACCAAATGGAGGCGCTGCTGCACCAGATCGTGCAGGAAGAGCAGGCCAAGATGAAGCAGCTCGGCTTCGTGGAGACGTGGATCCCGTCGCCCGAGAGCGCCGCCAAGTGCTCCATCTTCATGAGCGCCAACTGGCACATCTGCCGGCGCCTGCTCATCGTGATCGTGAGCGGCAACGGCATCCAGCCGGGCATCTGGAGCCGCTCGCTCGTGCTCGAGTCCCCGGAGCTGCCGAACCAGTACCGCTCCGGGTCCATGCTGCCGTACGTGCACACGGCGCTGTCCAAGGGCTACGGCGTGATCGTGGCCAACCCGAGCACCAACCACCTCACGATCCACAACGAGAAGGTGCCCATCCCGTACTCGTCCACGCCCGAGATGCACGTGCGCTACATCTGGGAGACGTACGGCGTGCGCACGGCCTGCAGCCAGGTGTACGTGGCGGCGTACGGCCGCGGCGGGCCGCTGGCCAAGCACCTCGTCTGCACGCAGCCGCTGCTGCGCGCCAAGCTCGCGGCCGTGGCCTTCATCGAGTCGAGCCACCGCATCGAGAGTGACGACACGGACGAAGTGCGGCAGCTGCTGGGCGCGCGCGCCATCAACTGGCAGCGCTCCAAGGAGCCGCCGGGCAGCCAGCTGCAGGACTGCGCGCAGCTCGGCTGCCTCAGCCTCTCGGCCGGCGAGCCGCGCGGCGCCGAGCAGAAGTCGAGCAACACGGCCTGGACCATCGCCGCCAGCATGGACACGGTCTTCGCGTTCTTTGAGAGCGCGCGCGGCTCCATGCCCGACGAGCCCATGGAGGACGAGCTGCTCATGGACGAGATGAGCCGTCTGTCGCAATACGCGTACGCCGGCGCCGCAGCAGCCGCCATGTCGTCGTACCAGAAGGAACACTACGAGGACGCCGAGATGCTCGTGGAGGACGCCCACGGCGGAGCAGGCGGCGGCGGAGGCAACGGCCGCACGGCGCGACGCAGCATGGTGATCTCCACGTCCATGAGCGTGAACGACTTCGACCTGCTGTCGGTCGTGGGCAAGGGCGCGTACGGCAAGGTGTTCCTGGCCAAGAAGAAGTCGGGCCGCAACGCCGGCCGCGTGTACGCCATGAAGGTGCTGCGCAAGCAGGACGTGTTCCGGAAAAAGCAGGTCGAGCACACCAAGTCGGAGCAGCGCATCCTCAAGCACGTGGAGCACCCGTTCGTGGTGCGGCTGCGGTACGCGTTCCAGAACAACCACAAGCTGTACCTGGTCATGGACTACTACAGCGGCGGCTCGCTCTTCGTGCATCTGCGCAAGAACAAGTTCTTCACGGAGATGCGCGCCAAGTTCTACGCCGCCGAGATCTTCCTGTCGCTCGCGCACCTCCACCACATGCACATCATGTACCGCGACCTCAAGCTCGAGAACATCCTCATGGACAGCGAAGGCCACATCGCCATCACGGACTTCGGGCTCTCCAAGGAAGACGACGAAGGCTCGACGTTCGTGGGCACGCCCGAGTACCTGGCACCGGAGCTGCTCTGCTCGCAGCGCACGGCGTCGTCCTACGGCAACAGCGTCGACTGGTGGAGCTACGGCGTGCTCGTGTACGAGATGATGCAGGGCGCGACGCCCTTCTGGGACAAGAACCGCCGGCAAATGTTCCAGGACATCCTGTCGAAAGAGCCCGAGTTCCCGAGCGACCGCTTCTCGCCCACGGCCACGGACTTTCTGCAGCGGCTGCTGGTCAAGAACCCTCGACGCCGCATGGGCTGCGGCGATGGCGGGCCCATGGAGATCATGCAGCACCCGTGGTTCCACGGCGTGGACTGGGACGCGCTGCTGCAGAAGCGCATCGAGCCGCCGTTCAAGCCGCAGGTGGGCGAGGCCAACAGCCGCATGAGCACGGGCAACAGCGGGCTCGCGGCCGAGCTGCAGTACGTGCCGAACGTATTCAAGCAGCAGGACGTGGCCGACTCACCCGTCGTGAGCACGCTCGGGTCGTCGCAGGGCCCGCAGACCATGCACTTCGAGGACTTCAGCTACATGGGCAGCGACATCATGGGCTCGCGCCGCACGTCGCTCTTCCGCGAGAGCGACCTGCGCATGGAGCTGGGCGAGTGAAGCGAGAGAAGCAGTAACGGGGGGCGTGCTGACCAGTCGTATGGATGTAATATGGACACGTCGGGTGTGGTTTTGTGGCTTTTTTTCGATGGCATTGTTTGGTTTTTCTTTTCTCCTTCTGTCTACTGCCTCGCGCTCCCGCGCGGAGCATTGTATGGTAAATCTACGGCACGACGCGGATGCCCATGGACTTGGCCGAGCCGATGAGGCTCTTGCAGATGGACGGCAGGTCGATGTAGTTGACGTGCTCGTCCTGCTGCTTGACCTGCGCGATCTCGTAGATCTGTCGCAGGTGTACCGTGCCCACCTCCTTCTGGCCGGCCGTGGCCGAGCCGCCGCTGATGCCGGCCGCGCGCTTGAGGAACCACGACGCCGGCGGCGTCTTGATCTCGAACTTGAACGTGCGGTCGCTGAAGGCCGTGAGCGTGACGGGGATCGGCGTGTTGTCGATGTGCTTGCTCGTGCGCTCGTTGAAGGCCTTGCAGAACTCCATCATGTTGACGCCGAGCGGACCCAGCGCCTGACCGATGGCCGGCGACGGCGCGGCCTTGCCCGCCGCCACGCGCAGACGCACGATGCCCTTGATGCTCGACATGTTGCTGCTTGCTTGCTTCTTGTTCCAGATGAGCTCTTGGGAATCGATGGCCGCCAATTGGACAGAGGCCAGTATTCGGGGCGATTCACACTAAAGCGAACTTAGTGTTTCGTACTTAAGAAAGGATACGAACCTAAGAAGATCCACCGCGGAAGGTCGCAGTGGGGTTGCATTGACGCCAAGGACAGTGAAGACGCAGTGTCGCTGAGAAGGCGAAAATGGACACCGACGCACAGGCTTCTGTCAACCCCATGGGGCGCAGTGTGTATGTTCAGTGCGCTGGCCGTCGAGTGGCTCTTTCTCAGACGGCGTCCCATCAGATTCGACTGAAATGAATGCGATGTGAAGCCCTCGGTGGAGGGCACAGGCAACACCGAAGCAACTCCAGCACTCACATCAGTACTGTAGTGAGTAGACTTCACATCGCGTGCGCCTGCTGACCGAGTCTCTATGCGATGCGCAGCGAGTTCCTGGGCGTTTCTGAGGAACGCCCGCCGCGCGTTCTTTGGGGCTATTCCTGGTGGCGGATTTGTGCTTGATGGCCATCACAACGTCACTCAGTCACTCGCTGCTGGTGAATGCGATCGACGCGGTACGCGACGAGGCGGCTACAATGGGAGAAGCGCGGGAAAAGGGGGTCCAGTAGTGATGGCCGCTGGCCGCTTTGAGATCAAACGGATGCGACGAGGAGGCGAAAATGATCAGCGACGGCGGCGCCGCCCCGAAGCGATCCACCCAGTAGCCACATCGTGACATTTGCAGGCTCGAGCGCAAGAGCCCTGCCACAAGGAGCCCGACGCATCCAGACGGACAAGTGAACGCGATGCAACCGATTCGAGCCGCTGGAATCACGGCCGTCGCCTTGGCGTGGGCGATCGCTACGTCGGCCGTGAGCGGCGACATCATCCCTCTCTCATCATTCCAAGACACATTCACAACATTTGAGACACAACCACTGGATACCCCTCTTTCGGTGCCCACTTCAGCAACGCTGCAGGCAGAATCGACATCAACGGCGACCTCCTCACCGACAGACGTGACGCCAACGGAGCCAACGTCCGAGAATCCACAAATCCCGGCGACGCCAGCGCTGGCGGCAGGCTCCCATCCCAACGACCCCACAGGGCCGAGTGCAATGTCGACGGGAACAACCTCTGGCTCCACCAGCAGCACAGGAACTGCCGGTGGGGCGGGTGTTCCAATCTTCAATGGCGGCTCAAACGTGATCCCTCCAACGTCGCCATCGACTGGCTCGTGGACCCCTGGCTCAGGCAATGGAGCGACAACGCCCGCTGTCAACGCAGCGGTAACGCCCGCAATGAATGGGGCTGGTCAGGGCCAGAGCCAGGGTCAGGGTCAGAGCCAAGGCCAAGTTCAAGGTCAGGGCAAGGGCCAGAGCCAAGGTCTGGGCCAGGGCGCCGTGAGCAAGCAGGAGCAAGCCGACACGGTGTCACCCCCTGTCTTGCCGCCTGTGGCCGCCGCTAACCAGCCGTCGCCCGCACCAACGGAGCAAGCCGTCTCCTCCGCCATCCCGAGCGCGACACCAACACGCAATCCGACAGGCAACGGGCCATCCAGGCAGCAGGGGGCGAATCTGACGCCGTCTACGACCAAGCCGACGAAGAGTCCCAAGCCAAGCAGCACCGCGCCGTCTCCAACGCCTTCTTCATATGACAGTGACAGACTGACGGATGGCAGCTCGGCGGACGTGGCCTCGGAGATGAGCTACGCGTGCGTGTGCAACGACGTTCGCAAGGTCTCTCTCATGAGCGCCGCCGACTACTGCTTGCTGCCCAGCGCCGTGATCGGCAACAAGTGCGGCAACGCGGCTGTGGCCGAGAAGGGCGAGTGTCCGAAGACCGGCGCGCAGCCGTGCCAGGACACGGGCCACGTGCTCACGAACGACTCGGTGTGTGCGTACGACAAGCGGGACGAGACCTACAAGTGCGTGGCCAGCAAGGAGGATCTGTACATCCAGAAGTACGGCAAGGCCAAGAAGAAGACGAACAGCACCTCGAGTCCGTCACCAAGCTCGTCAAATGCGGCGTCAACTGACTCTGCGAGAACAGTCACCCAGTGGGTGCTGCTCGTGGCGTCACTCGCTGTCGGGCTGGTCGCTGTCGCGTAGAAGAGGTTATAGTTTGGTTCTAAACAACATAAATGAGGCGTTTTTCACACAAGTTGCCAACGTAGAAGCTGTTTTGGAATTTAGAACGATCAGATCTGCGCGCTGAAGTTGGCCTTGTCGGCGAGGTTGGTCACGGCGCTCCACTTGGACGTGATCTTGCGGCGGTTGGAGAAGAACTCGATGCCCCCGTCGCCCGTGATGTCCATGTCGCCGTACTTGCTCTTGGTGCCGTAGAGCCCGCCGAAGCTGAAGGGCTCACGCGGCACTGGGATGCCGATGTTGACGCCGATCATGGCGGCGCGGAAACGCGTCTGGAAGTACTCGGCGTACGCGCCGCTGGACGTGTACACGCTGGCAGCGTTGCCGAAGTCGTTGCCATTTTCAATCGCCAGCGCCTCTTCGAACGACGAGACCTGGTGGACCGAAAGCACGGGGCCAAAGATCTCGTCCTTCATGGCCGCGTCGTGGGGGTTCGAGTGGAGCAGGATCGTTGGCCCCACCCACGTGCCCTTGGCCTCACTCGCCCACGAGCGGCCGTCCACCACCACCTGCGCGCCGCCCTGCTCGGCTTCGTTGATGTACTTGAGGATACGCTGCTGGGAAACCTGGTCGATGACCGCACCGACCTGGCCGGCGTTGACTCCGCGCGTGAGCTGCTGCGTCTTCTCGACGATAAGCTGCAGCAGCTCGGCGCAGTCGCCCACGAGCAGCAGCACGGACGCCGCCATGCAGCGCTGGCCGGCACAGCCCGCAAACGACGCGACGATGTCCTTGGCAGCCATTTCGTTGTCGGCGTCCGGCAGCGCGACCAAGTGGTTCTTGGCGCCGCCCAGCGCCAGCACGCGCTTGTCCAGCGCACGGCAGCGGCGCGCCACGAGCTGCGCGACGCGACTCGAGCCCACAAACGTCACGGCCGCGACGTCTGGGTGGTCGCACAGACTCGTGACGACTTCGGCCTCGCCGTTGACGATCTGGAAGACGCCCTTGGGCACGCCGGCCTCCATCAGCAGCTCCGCCACGCGGCGCATTGTGAGCGGCACCTTCTCCGACGGCTTGAGGATCACACAGTTGCCCATGGTCAGCGCGATGGGCACCGTCCACATGGGCACCATGATGGGAAAGTTGAAGGGCACGACGCTGGCGACCACGCCCAGCGGCTCGCGGATCTCCGTGCACGTGATGCCGCGCGACACCGTGAGCGTGCGGCCCTGCACGAGCTGCGGCAGGCTGCACGCGTACTCGACCGTCTCGTTGCCCTTGAGCACACTGGCCAGCGCCTCCATCTTGTTCTTGCCGTTCTCCTGGACCACGATGTCGGCCAGCTCGTCGGCGTGGGCCGACATGAGCGCGTGGAACTTTAGCATGATGCCGGCGCGCGTCTTGACCGTGAGCTTGCTCCACTCCGCAAACGCAGCCTTTCCGGCGGCGACGGCCGTCGCGACGTCCTGAGGCGTCGACAGCGCGCACTTGCCGATGACGGCGCCGGTCGCCGGGTTGGTCACGTCCACGTACTTGGCGCTGGAGGGCGCCACGAACGCGCCGTCGATGAGGTTGTCGGCCGAGAGCGTCATGGTCGAAGGGTCGAGGCGCTGTCTGTGGGTGCGGAGAAAGAGAAGAAGAATGCGAATGAGCAGACGGCAACGACCGCAGTGAATGCGCGAGACACAGACCTCTTCGATGGGGAGGCGTCACCCATGCAGGGCGTGTTGCGGGGGCGCGGGGACGTCGGTCGGGGGAGGGATGCAGCTGCGCAATCCGCACGTGACGACTGCGACGCTTCTCGTAGGATCTGGCCGTTGCGAAGAGGAGCTCTTCGCATTCAAGATTGAAGTAGTGGAGCTCTCCGGCAAGGTACGAGATCTACCCGATAAGGTACGAATTCGGATGAATGCGAATGCGGTGTGGGCCACATACAGCACACACTGTGGACCACATAGTCTCGCCTAAGTTAACTCGGACCATTCCACTTGTTTACCTCATCATTTCCATGAGCGGCTACGAACGGCGGGAACTGGAATTTGACGGTCGTACGTGGCGGCGGCGATGGCGCTCGAGTGGCTGCAGCGTGTCTACAGTGGCAACCGAACGCGCGTGCACACGGCTCTGCTCATCCTCATGCTGAGCTCCTCGTGGCGGCGGCTGCGCCAATGGCTGCGGAGGCTCCATTTCCGCGCGACTGCCGAAACGCCGCGCATCCACTTCCAGTCAACGCCGGAGAATGACGCGCTGTTGGCGCGATGCGTCACCATGAGTGAGTAGTCGACTGTCTGAAGAGTGCGTAAGGAGATCGGTAAGCTGACTGCGCTTGTGTGTAGTGACGCGCAAGTACTACCCGCTGTGGTACGTGTTCAACGGCCACCTGCAGACGCTGCAGCTCGCGCGCGAGATGAAGAGCGTGGACCCGCTCGTCGTCTACGAGCGCCAGATCCTGGACATGCCCGACGGCGGCATCATCTCGCTGGACTGGGCGCTTCCTCCCCGGGACGACGGCTCCGTGCCTCGCGTGTCTGATTTGGATCCGACCAAGCGCACAATGCTCCTGCTGCCCGGACTCACGGGCGGCAGCAGCGAGTTCTACATCCGCTCGGTGGTCAAGCGCATGGTATCGTTGGGCTGGCAGGTCGTGGTGATGAACGCGCGCGGTTGCGCGGACACACCACTCAAGACCACGCAGTTCTTCTGCGTCGCGTACACGCAGGATCTGCGCTACGTCGTGCGGCACTTCAAGGACAAGTACAGCTTCATGTCGGATGCGTTTGTGGCCGTGGGCTTCTCACTCGGCTCCAACGTCCTCGTCAAGTTCCTGGGTGAAGAAAAAGAAAACGCACAGGAGCTGCTCCACGCGGGGATTTCGGTGGGCAATCCGTTTGACGTCGTCGAATGCTCGCGCAACTTGTCGTCGTCGTTCTTCTACCGCAACACGTACAACAAGACCCTCAACAAGAACCTTCTGGAGCTCTTCTTCCGCAAGAGCAACGCCCACGAGGTGTACAAGAACCACCCGCTGCTGGACCTCGAGTCGCTGCGCAACGCCAAAACGCTCGTCGAGTTCGACGACCGCTTCACGCGCATCATGTTCAACTACGAGAGCGTCCACGCCTTCTACTCGGACGCGTCCTCGTCCACGCGCATCAAGCACGTGCGCGTGCCGCTGCTGTGTGTGAACGCCGAAGACGACCCCATCAGCACGGCGTCCGCGATCCCGTACGACGACGCCAAGCAGAACCCGCTCGTGGTGCTGTGCGTGACGAAACGCGGCGGCCACTTGGGCTTCTATGAGGGCGACTGCAGTGGCGTGGACGACCCGCAGGCCAGCCACAGCGTCGCTGTGAATGGCGCGTCGCCCATGTGGTCCGTCAAGGTGATCGCCGAGTTTGCCGAGAGCGTCCGTGAGCAGCAGCGGTTGCGAAGGGCTCCGATCACCACAGCCTAAGTACGAATACAAGATGGCTACAGTTACTAAGTACGCTTACCGCACTTACGAAGAGCTCATTGTGGTTGCCATCAACATCGCCCATTTGCGCCTGACGTTCCATCCTCAGCAATGGACTGGCGGCTCGTGCGCGAGGCGCTGCGCGTCGTTCACATGGAGGCGCGCTTCGCCTACCAGTCCTACGCCAAGCGTGTGCACGTGGCACTGGCACTCGTGGTGCTGAGCGGCGCCTGGCGTCCGTGGCTGCGTACTTGGCTGTTGCGGCTGCACGCCCATCGCCACGCGCGGAAGCCGCAGCTCATCTACCAGCACACGCCGCAGAACGAACGCCTGCTTGCACGGTGCCGCGTGCTCCGTAGCGAATACCAACCGCCGTGGTACCTCACCAATGGTCACCTGCAGACGCTGTTCCTGGGCGCCGTGATGAAGTCCACAGAGCCGGCCATCGCGTACGAGCGAGAGATCGTGACGATGCCCGACGGCGGCATCGTGTCGCTCGACTGGGCGCTGCCGCCCCGCAGCGACGGGTCTGTGCCCAGCATTGCCGACATCGACCCGCATTTGTCCACGATGGTCATCCTCCCAGGGCTCACGGGCGGCAGCGACGAGTTCTACATCCGCAGCCTCGCGCACGAGATGCTCGTGCTGGGCTGGCAGGTCGTCGTGCTGAACGCTCGCGGCTGCGCAAACACGCCGCTCACGACGCCGCAGCTCTTCAGCTGCGCGTTCACAGGCGATCTGCGCTCAGTGCTTGAGCGCTTCCGCGACCTCTACGGCTTCACAACCAACAGCGCATTGGTCGCGGTGGGCTTCTCCATGGGATCGAACGTGCTCGTGAAATATCTCGGCGAGTACACGGACGACTCGCTCGTGACGGCTGCTGCGTCGGTGGGCAATCCGTTCGACATGGTCGCCGCCTCGCGAAACATGAAGAAGTCGCTGCTGTACCGCCACACGTACTACAAGGCGCTCACGCTCAACCTCAAGGTGCTTTTCTTCCACACGAGCAACGCCCACGAGGCCTTCAAAGACCACCCGCACATCGATCTGGAAGCCGTGCGCAACGCCACGGGCATCGACGACTTCGACGAGAAGCTCACGTGCATCGTATTCGGCTACAAGGACGCACTGGACTACTACACCGACGCCTCCAGTAGCTCGCGGATCCATAACGTGCGCGTGCCGCTGCTGTGTATCAACGCCGAGGACGATCCGATCAGCCCCCGAGACGCCATCCCCGACGACGCTATCCGCCAGAACCCGCATGTGATCCTGTGCGTGACCAAAAGCGGCGGCCACTTGGCCTTCTACGAGAGCGACCACCCGCACAGCGCCACTGTTGGCGAAACGCCAACGCCAACACCAACGCATCCAAGCGTCTGGTCCTCACGCGCTGTCGCTGAATTCGCCGAGAGCTTCCGCGTCGCGCGGGTGTGAACCGCAGTAATGGCTACGTTTCGTGAGTAGAGTATCGACTCGAATAGAGATCCGTCTAGCATGTGCCAGTTTGTCTGTCCACGTGACTGACTCGGAAGTGGCATGAAAGCTCCGCGCTTCCAGGGGGCGCTTTACACGGCACCGGCACCGTGCACAGCTTGTGTTGCTCGTGCTTCTCGTGCTGCTGAAGCTGAAGCTGCAGTCGCGGACTCGCATTCACGGATCTTCAAGTGCATGTCGGTTTTGTCGACGGATGGCAGCGCCTGGCCATGCTGACCGACAGTGTCAGCTGGTGGCAGCGCAGCACTATGCTGCCACCGTTTCAGCGACGGCGACGTTGCGATCCTCTGCTGCCGTCCACCCAAACAGGTCGAGCAACGTCGGATTCCGCGGACGTCGCGTCGGGGAAGCGCAGTTCAACTTGGTGTGGGCCACAACCAAGTGCCAGTGGCACTGCCACGGCCAGGTGGAGCGTTTCCATCAGAAGATCACCACGTGCATTCAGTCAGCCGACGCCCAGGTGTCATGGACGCGCGAGCCATTCACACGCGAGGGAGAGCCATGCTGCAGACAGAAACGAGGCGGACACTGATCACATACGGACCAGTCCATCCTTTGTCATGCCAGTGACCCAGCATTTTGTGAGACAGCACCAAAAATACAGAAATTTTACCGCTTTCTACAGAAATCGCACAAAAGGGGCGAAAAATGCCCTGTCACAGGATGGGCGACAGCAAGTAGTGACCGTTCCGGAGCTTGCGCTCCGGTGTGTAGCGCTCGCGCCCGCTACGCTACGCTCCGCTAAACGCTCGGGAGATAGCGC
>JAADXN010000953.1:0-12809 GCA_023337875.1 Pythium apleroticum | reverse complement strand
TTGCTTCTAGTTTGGAGCCACCGTAGCGAAGCGGAGGTCGGCGACTTGGGGAGCGCTCTAGCGGAGCGCAGCGAAGCGGGCGCGGCGAAGCGCCCGCCGCGATTAGCGGCGACTTGAGTGCTGTAACTTCAGTACTGAGGTTACCAAATAGTAATGGCCATAACTTTCAGTGACCGATTAGTGCGGAAATTTTAGGATCAGTGACCGATTTGTAATGAGGCCGAGACCGTGGGTTAGCAATCGATGGGGAATGATGGTAATTTTATGGAAGCATCACCGAATTAGGCTGTTGAAGGCTAATCTAAGAGGCTAGTTGCCGAGGATGTCACTAACGTCTAGATCCCTCGTGCGAGTGAAAGCACCCACTAAGTTCGCACTTTCATTAGTAGCCTCTACGGGTGCAAACAACACGAGCCGTGGCAAACACAAGCGCGGGAGTATTAGCGCGAAGAAGCCACGAGACTTGGTGCGGAGATTCCTGCATTCGCAGAGCTCTCCCTGCATTACAAGCGCTGCGAAGAGACTCAAGAAGCATGGAGGATCCTATGGACGCTGTCGCGGCGGCCGCAGACGCACTGGCGGCGGCTGTGGATGCCAGCGAAGTGGCGGTGGACGAGTCGAGCTCCAGCAACGGTAACGGACTGAAGAAGCGTGCGTTGGAGCTGCTCACAGAGGCAGCGGAGGAGAACGCCAGTGCCGACGACGAGCTGGAGTTGGAGGCGACGACGCTGGACGACGTGATGGTGTCGCCGCTGCTGAAGAAGGCGCGTGTGGAGCCAAACGGCGACGATGTGAACGGCGACGACGACGCGGAGGATGTCGCGATCGAGGATAGCGGCCTGGAGGAAGACAACGCGTCTGCCACGGAAGGAGACGCGGGGGATGACGGTCTGGACGACATGGATCTCGCGCCTCCAGATGCGAGCACGGACGAGGACGAAGAGCCGCGCAATGGCAGCCGAAATGGTGCGGATGCTGATGTCATCAACCTGGAGGACGAAGATGACGACGACGTGGATGAGGATGAAGAGGAAGATGAGGATACGGATGTGAATCCGAGCGGTACGCAGGACTATGAGGACGAGGACGACGAGGACGAGCAGGATGAAGTGTACACTCCGGAACAGCGACGGAAAATGGAGCAGAACAAGGCCGAGGCCCGGTATCTGATCAACGAGCTGGGCAGCTCTTCACGTAGCAGTCTCGTGCTCACGGCGCTGGAGAAGTACGGAGCGGATCTGTTCAGCGGACACGAGGCGGCTCGTGATGCGATTCTAGTCGACGCGTGCGCCAAGGACACGATGCTCGGGCTGCTCAAGGAGACTGTCCGCATGAACCAAATCTACAAGAATGGAACGGAGGACGCGCCTCTGGAAGTGGACGGCGACGAGGAAGACTACGATGACGAAGACGACGAGGACGATGAAGAGGAGGAGCCCACGCCGGTCCAGCGTGTGGAGGATGAGGATGACGATGAGGACGATGGAGGAGAGATCAACCTCTTGTCCGACGAAGACACGGACGAAAACGCCGACTCTCGACCAGGCGATGACGACGATGACGAAGACGACGAAGATGCCGATGATACGGCAGGCACAGCAGAAGACGACCCGCAGACGGCCGACTCGGCCACGGGCGAAGAGGACGACGAGTCGCTCGGAGAGCTCTCCAGCTAGGTAGGTTGTGTGTGTCTGCTAACGTATTCCTTTCATCTAAAGGCCAATATATCATGAAAACGATCGCCTCGTGTTGTCCTTCGAGTATTCCCAAGCCTTGAGAGGAAGCGAAGCACCCACTGGAAAGTCTGACAGATGAGGAATGGTGTGGTGGCGTTTGCATGTTCAAGATCTTTCCATTGAGAAGTGGTTACCTACACGCTACTTGTATGGTACAGGTTCTATTGCTATCGAGGGTGGTTTACTTGTCGTCTTAGAGCTGCATCTGCATCATGCTCATCTCTTCCGACTGCCACAGGAGCTGGTGGAGGAAGTCGCTCTCGAACTCGCCCATGACTTCTTGGTGCGTCATGGCGGCGCACTCCGACTGTGTCGACGGCGACTGCACCGACGGCACTGGCGAGCTAGGCGCCGACGACTGTGGCGAGCAAGGCGCCGACGACTGTGGCGAGCAAGGGACAGTGATCGGAGTCGCCGTCTCAGTGCAGCAGTGGTCGCAGTTGGCGGTCAGCGCCTCGAGGACGGCGTTGCGCGCGCGCAGCGCCAGAACTTCAGCCTCAAGATCGCGGATCTTCTGCTGCGAGCGCTCACGGAGACGCGCGGCGGCGATGCGGTTCTTGATCTTCTTGACTTCCTTCGGGTCGTGCTGGTTCACGACTTCCTCTGGGATGTCGATGGCCTCGCGCTTGCGGCGGCGGCGCGGCTGCGAGGACTTGGCGCTCGGGTACGGCGCATGGCGGATGCTCGGCTTGACGTCATCTTGGTAGTCGACTTCGCCAGTTGGCAGCTCGATCATCAGTTGGTTGAAGTGGCTGATCGGCTCGTCGAAGTCGGCCACCGTGAGGTGGCTGGCATCGAACGAGACTGGCGAGCAGGGGATGGTGGCGGAGAACGAGTTCATTGTGGTAGTGGTGAAGGTGGTGGTGGGGAGGGGAAGTGGACAGCGGGAGGGAGGCTGCTAGAGGACACTTGTGCGCATGCGAGTGAGTTGGCGAGTGAGTGATCCGGCCGCATGGCTTCACGAAGCTGTTCGTTCGCCACGCGACTGACTGGAGTCGCCGTGGTGAGTCACGCGAGTTGACACAGGAGACCTTCACTCTTCCCAAAATGACCATCACTCGCACCCGATGTTGGAGAAAATTCCCAGTTTGGAGGGACGGGTGTTGGTCTTTGGGCGGCCACAAAAGAGACTTTGGGCTCGACAGTCTAACGGAGTGGAGGGCATCGCGACGCGATGGGCACGAGACGCCATGCGATGGATGGCTGACGACGCGATCTTATCTTATCGTTGAGAGGGATTCCCTGGCGAATTCAGTAGTCGCCGCGCGTTGAGGAGGCGAGCAGAGGCTGGATGATCCGCGCCCGGATCTGGTGTCGTAGCTTTTCGTACTTATCTGGACCAAGTCGAAGGTGGCACGAAGGTTCACCGATCGATGTTGTCGTCTGCTCGTTTCCGTGAAATCTTGTTGGTGCAACATTGCGCTTTTTTGGTTCCAGCGATTTTTGTTCCACATTTTCTTCTTGGTTTTGTTTCCCTCCCTCCTCTCTTTTGCTCTCTGTTGGGCTCCCCCGCCAACTTTTTTCCCCACGCAAAACGACAAAAACCGTTCCAGCACCTTTGGACGTCAACTCCGTTAGACCACCAACAATGCCAAGAGAACGCGGATCCCGTGGCAAGGGCGGCGCCAACGCCAACAAGGGCGGCAACGGAAATGGCAACCGCGGAGGCAAGCGCTCGGCGCCGTACGAGTCGCGACAGGACCGCAAGGGCGGCAACCAGCCAGCCAACAACGGTGGCGGCCGCAAGGGCCGTGGCGGTGCCCGCGACGGAGCCAAGGGCGGTGCCAAGAGCGGCGGTCGTGGCGGTCGCGGAGGACGCGGCGGCGCGGCCAAGCCAAAGCCGAAGACGGCGGAGGATCTCGACCGCGAGATGGACAGCTACTGGGGCAAGTCGGAGGAGCACGCGCAGAAGAAGCTGGACAGCGACATGGACGACTACTGGAAGACCAAGGACGCCGCCAAGGACGGCGACGATGAGCAGAAGGACGGAGAGGACAAGACCGAGGAGCCTGCGGCCGAGGCGGCCGTGACGGCGACGGAAGACAAGGCCGAATAAATGCAGCACCGCGGCGACCTCATAGCAACAACGCCTCGTTACAGTACTCTATAGTAAATACTTCTTGGACTCGACATCCTCTGCTGTTATGGGCCGCTACGGACGTCGTGTCATCATCGCCAACGCACAGGACACCAATGCTTCCAACGTGTATTACAGAGACGGTATCACATCACGAGACAGCTCACCCGAAAACTTCCTGGAGCTTGCCCAAGGCCGCAAGCACCAGCCACAGCACACCGACGATGACCGACAACATGGACGAGAAGATGGAGATGCGGAACGCCATGATCTCACTGCGTTCGCCCAGTCGGCCCGTGGCTTCGCCGTACACAGCCGCGAACACACCCATGGTCGCGATGGACACGAAGCAGAACGACCCGAGATACAGGAACGATTTGAACGTGTCGTGGAGACCGACCGCAGGCAGCACGCCGAGGATGCCTCCGGGCCCGGCGATGCCGTGCACGATGCCGACAATGAGAGCTGTGCACTGTACCACGACACACATGCACACGTGAGTCCATATACCAGACAGTGTACTCCTCCGCGTGAGATCACTGCTTACCTTCTGGGTCTGCGCGCTCTTGAAGTCGATTTGCATGCACTTGGGCAGATGCAAACGCTTGCCACACACCTTCACGACTTCGTCCTTGTCGTCTTCGCTGTCACTGTCGTTGTCGTTCCCGGCCTCGCTGCTCGTTACTCGTCTCCGCTCGGAGAGAAGCTCCTGGAGCGACACCGTGCTGTCTGCGGGGCTGATCTGGGGCGCGACGATGTCGTGGTTAGTCTTCGACGCGTCGTCCTTCTCGCCGCTTGGTTCGTCGTCGGCCTCTTCGGCCACTTTCTTCTTGTGCAGTCTCGCGAGGGTCCGCTTGCGCTGGGAAGGCGAGAGCGCCGTGGCCGTCTCGCAGTCGTCTTCGTCATTCGCCTGGCGGTCGGCTTCATCCTCTTCCAACTGCAGCGCATCGCTCTTGGTGCCTGTGTACAAGTGATCTCTCGGTGACGCGCTCATGATCGACGCCGTCTCGTTCTCCGTGTCCAGCGCGTCCTCGCGCTCCTCGTCTTGCTCGTCAAAGCCATCGCTGTCGCCGTCCACCTGCAACTTCACGTCACTCTTGCGCGCCTTGGCTTCTCGCATCTCTCGTCGGCGCTGCTTCGCCTTCTTCATGCCTTCGTGGATGCCATACAGTCCCAACGCGACCATGAACACGCCGACGAGGATGTCCGTAACGACATTCAGAGCTGTGAAGTCCAACTTTCCATCGAGACTGATGAAGATGATCGCCATAATGATCAGGCCGATGCTGTGGCCGCAGCCCCAGCGGATACCGAGCGCGAACGAACGCCAGGACGAGCCGGCCGACAGAGTCGCCAACGCACTGAGGTGGTCGGGGCCTGTGAGCACGTGGATGAGCCCGAAAAACATGCCCGTGAGCGCCAGCTTTAGAGGAGACGAGTGCGCCAGCGCGCCGCCTTCCTCCGTGTCGTGCATGGCCGCATGGGAGACCTCCACGCGCAGCCAGCGCGTCGCCATCGTCGCTGAGAATGGGGCCGACGTGGTGCGTGTCTGGCGTCGGATGATGGAGATTACAGACTGTCTCTACGCATCACAAGGTCTCCATGCGACGTTACTGCAGCGGATACGCACTGACTTTGAATCGGTTAAGAACAACAGAGCCAGCTATCAAAATCCTGAATTCACCCACTGTATTTCCTATATCTACATTTGTGAACATGATATTGATAGAGGCTAACATATATAGACACATGTTTTCTGCATACTACCATTTAGGCTATTCCAAGAATAGCTCTTCAACATGAGAGCCATGGATAAGACGCATCTTCACGCCGCGGCTGCATGCGTGCGCCCAGCGATCTTCCGCCGTGTCTCCTTTATCCCAATCTCTGCTGCACTTCGGAATCGTCGTCGCCCGTGATCCTCTCTTCGTGTCCTGCGAATGACGCTCGTCGGCCGCTGGACGGCGCGGCAGCTCTGCCTGGCCGTGGGCTACATGTACCCGCTGTACAAGTCCTCGCGCGCGCTGCGTCGCCAGGACAAGCACGAGCTGCTCGCGTGGACGACGTTCTGGACGACCAACGCCTTGTTCTGGGCCGTGGAGCTCGTGGGCGACACTGTCATCGGCTGGGTGCCGTTCTACTTCGAAGCCAAGGTCGCTCTGCTGCTGTGGCTCGTGCTGCCCCAGTACCACGGTGCGCGCGTGCTCCACGACAAGTGGCTCGCGCCGACGTTCGAGAAGCACGAGGAAGTGATTGATGTTGCGATCACGGACATCAAACGACGAGCCAGCGGCATGGTCATGCAGGTCTGCAAGGACACGGCGGCCATGGCCATCAAACGCGGGTCTGGCGTGATGGCTCAGGGCCAGCAGTACGTGGCCACGCAGCTCGTCCAGCAGGCGATGGGCAAGCTGAGCCAGCCCGCGTCAGGCGAGTCCTCGACTCAGGAACTCAGTGTGCCGGCGATCATGTCGTTCTTGACCACCACGGCCTCTCCTCCAGCGAGAAAGTCGATCGCAGTCCCGCCGATGCTGTCGGAAGCCAAGGAATCCCCAGTGAAGCAAGACGATAAGAACGACTCCGAGGCCAAGTCTCCGACCAGGCCAAGCAGCGGGTCGAAGGAGGTGCAGGCGAAGGCGGAAGCGAAGGCTGGCCAGTCTGATACCAGTGCCAAGGCGGACGAAGTGAGCCAGGCGAAGAAGCCAGGCAGTCCCAAGCGTCGACCTGGGTACACGGAAGCTGCGGCCGCATTGCCGCCTCCATCTCGTACTCAGGACAAGAGCAAGGAGCTGCTCACGCATTTCAAGAAGCTCATGGTCAAAGGGTTCAAATTGAGTTATTATCCGTCCGAAGGAGACGCCAAGAACCGTTCACTGAGCTTGGCGAGTCCGCAGTCCCGCTACTTGATGTTCGAGAGCTCGTCGTCGAATGACTCGGCGAAGGTCAAGAAGTCGGTGAAGATGTTCATACTCAACATCCGTCGCGTGGCTGCTTGCAAAATCGGAGACGAAGGCGTGCCTGCTACCGTTGATGAGACGCGAGCATTCGCGATTGATAACGGCAAGTCGATTCTCGTCTTCGAAGCCGAAAGCACCAAGACGAGAGACCTGCTTGTGGCCGGCATGCGGCTGCTCGTCAACGAACACAAGCGCCAGGACACGATGGCGCTCACTGCACTCACGTACTGGCTGGAGAAGACCATCAAGAAGCGCGCATTCACGCAAATCGTGGGCACGCTCGCACCGAAGAGCCCGCTGGATACCGAAACTGGAGTAGAATTCTAGCGGCCGTATCGTAGATGCGTCGACTCCCTCTTGCTAATGAACACGTACAATCATACCGCCTCCCAAATCTTCTTCTCGCCATCGAGCGGCGAGTGGTGGGCACGGAACTCGGTCGAGGAGTCTTCGGCTGACTCGCCGCTGCTGCCAGTCGCCGTGTGGGACGTAGGTGTTTGCACGCCGCACAGATCGCTTTTCTTCTGCTTCTCTTTCTGCTCGGCCGCACGTCGCTTACGATACAGCTTGCGTCGTCCTTCCACGAGCTTGGGCGTGACTTCGAACAGTTCGAGACCCATGTCCAGTGCACAGAACTCATGATCACCGTAGTAATCCAGCACGAAAGCTGTTTGCATCTTGTCTTCGTTCGCTCGCAGCCACGACGCGACGCGCTTGGACACAATGATCTGGCCGCCAAAGCCAATGTCGCCAATCTCACGACCGATCAGCTCACTCGCGCCGATGTACAGCGTCTTGCCGGTCACTGGATGCACCTGCGTGATGATCGAGCCTTCTTCCGCAGCATTGGTGTCGTGGATACCCATGCGGACGCGGATGCCTCGGAACAGCGGGCTGCACTTGAAGCCGAACTCGCGCTCGGTCTTGGTCGACGGCACGAGTCCTTCGAGCTCCGATGGCCACTTGGCCTGCAAAAGCTGCAGCTGCACCTCCAGACAGTAGCCGACGGCTTCTTCGATCGTGTGGAACGCGAGCTGGAACGCGTCGCCGGCCGTCGTGATCTCGTACCCGCGGAATTTGAGCAGCGTTTCACGCAGAAGATCATCGTGGATCCGTTGGGCCTCGTCGATCACGTGCTGCGGTGCCTGCGCCCACAGCGCACTGGACGACTCGATATCCGTGTTGACGAAGATCGGGTTCTCCGGGGCGCCCACCACACAGGCCCCAGTCGTGCACGACTCGTGGCGACGCACGCCCTGCATGGCTCGCCACTCCGGTGAGTTCCGCACGTGTGCTGGGATGATCGGCTGCAGGATCCGCAGGCAGCACTGCTGGCTTCCTGCCATCACGAGCGCCTGCGCAGCGCCGAAGAAGTAGTACAGCGTCGTGACGATACCCACGACGTAATCCGGGATCTCGTCGACGTCGTTCTCGCTGATGCCGATCAGCCCGAACTGGATGAGCGAGTACGGCAGCGTGAACAGCGTACACACGATCATCATGAGCTTGAGCCGGCGGTACAGCGGCGACGCCATGAGCATGCCGTGGATGTGCTCGTTCTTGCGGCCCTTGAGCTTGAGCTTGAAGAGCGCGCCGAGCGAGATCACGATCGACAGGATGATGACCGCCAACTCGAGCAGGTTGAGCACGCGGTACGAGTGGCCGTAGCTGCGCTTGTTCACGAGCAGCACGACGCCCGAGACCAGGAAGCCCATGAGAATGGCCATGGCGCCCGTGGCGTACTTGCGGATCTGCTTGCGTTCGTTAGCCTGGCCGCGGTCGTGGGTCGTCTTGGCCAGCTTGTACAGCTCGAGCGTGAGCAGAAAGATCCAGTACGCGCCCAGCACGAAGAAAATGTTCTCGAGACACAGCAGCAGCGTGAGCATGGGCGCCATGTTGTCCGGGTCATGCGTGAGCTTACTCAGGAACGCGGCCTCGCCACCGTCGTGCTTGTTGTCGGGCTTGAGCAGCGCGTCCACGGCGCCGTCCACGGAGCCGGCCGCGAGTATGTCGTCCAGATTCGGAGGCGCGCCGGAGCCGCTGCCGTGGCGTCGGTTGTAGTCGTGCTCGAACTTCTCGACGTCGTCGACCCACTTGCCCATACACGCGATGAGGTATGTGTAGAACAGCCCGCCGGCAAGCGCGTGAGCGCACGTGCAGATGAGGAAACTCGTGGTGACGAAGCGGACAGCCGAGCGGAACACGTCGCCGCCAAGCTTGCGAATGTGGTTGCTCGCGATCAGCGTCGCGAAGAACGAGAAGAACAGGCTCGCCGTGTAGACGTAGAGCCACGTCGTGTCGTTGGACATCTCCACGTCGTCCTCCAGGAGCATGCGGCGCATGCCGCCTCTCCACAGCGCGACGTGCTTCATGTTGGAATTCCACCCACTCGTCGTCGGGAAATTCGTTGGATAAAACCTGTTGGTGTTTGTTGGTGTTGTTGGGGAATCCCCCCCTCGCTTGTGATGTTGGAACACCAAATGAGTGTTCCAAGGCTTCTGTGGCGTTCAATTATTGGTTCCGCCGTCCCTGTTCTCGCGGTTGATGGGATGTTCCGGTACTCGATTGGTTCCAGCCGAAGACGCGGGGAAGCAGTCGATGGACCTCCAAGTGAGACGATTCGACTCGCCGCTGTCCACAGCGAGAGCGCGCGCCCCGACGCAGATTCTTCGAAGCCTCGCGCCCCTGGTCACTCGAAGCGCTTGCGTCTTGATTTGAGCTTGGTCTGGCCAGTAATCGGGCCGAGAAAGCCAGGCCAGCGGGAGACGATTGGGCGCTGATTATGTAGCCCATAGTTGGTGCGATTGTTTTTAGGTCTATATCCATGATTAGAGTTCACCAAAGTTTACGAAGAAAATGTGCACTGCACATTGTGCAGCCGCCCCTTTGTGATTTCATATGGTGTCACACACTGCAGAAAGGGCAACTTTTTGCTGGGTTCTAGCACAAGGTTCGGCACCTCCCAAAGCGCAACCCTTCCCCTAATTTACCTCGGCGTGTCCGAGTTTTCATTTTTCAACACGTGTTCTAACCTTGACCACCACTCCTGTGACTCAGATCTCCTGATTCCATCTGCATGGTCTGATCGTTGGAAATGCCATGAAAGGTCACGACGCACGAATGGAGCTTCCCGTCGTCTCGCGCGCCATTCCTACGGCGGCTGTGCATATCCACAGCCACCAGTGCATGTCCTGTCGTGTAGGCGATTGGTGTCCAGCCATGCTCCCGTTGTTTACTTGTGGAAGAGCTGCTCGTGGCGCGGACTGGGCGCATCCAGCGTAGCAATCACTCCAGTCGGTATCACGACTCGATGGCGCCAAACAGGAAGAACCCAGAGACCCATCCAATGCAACTTCCTCGCAATCTTCGCTCTTCGGGCACAGTGGCAACTCGTGACAGTCCAAGAGGGGTCACCATCCAGTGGAAACCCTGGGTCCTGTCTCGTGTTGGGACTGACCTATGTCGACGTCGGCGTTGCAACCAGCGACCACGCCTCTCAACTGCCAGCGAGCGCGTTAGAACCAAGGGATTCGCGGACGCTCTCTCTCTCTCGGTCGATCTCTGCGGCGGCGACCTCGCGGATTGGCCGACAACGCCAGAACCACAGCTAACAATGAGTTCAGCCATGGAGCCTATGGATGGCAGCCGATCGCCACTGGTCGTCGTAGTATCTGCAAACGGGAACACGCTGCAGTTGCCAGTCTTCAGGGCCCCTTACGTAGGGCACGAGTGTAAGCGCCACGAGCAGCTACGCTTGTAGCCGTGTCTGTACAAGTCAATCAAGTGAAGGTGTCTCTGTTCGGCTACGATACGTGATACAGCACGCTACACTACAGGTCCGTGCTCACAAAGAGCGCCTTGCCGGCCTTGGCTCCAACGCGGTCGCGCGTGACACCGCAGCCGTGGTGGCGTTGCGCCAGCATGGCCGTGATCTCGTCCGTGCCCACTTCACCGGGCTCGCGACTCGAGCGTTTCTTCAGTTCTTCATCCAGAGCTGCGCAAGCGAGCACAATCAACGCGACGTCCACGCCAGGCGCGATATCCAGAATGTAGGACACGCCGTCGGTCGATCCGCTGCGGTCCTTGGACTTGCGGCGTTGCTTCTGGGCCTGCTTCACGTCGGCTTCGAGGTACACTCGCGCGATGCAGTCGCGCTTGTGCTTGAGCCCACGGTCCAGCCAGAACATCGTCTCGTGGGACCTCCACGAGCTGTCAACACGAATATTGACGATACCACCGGTCACTGGGTCGTCCAGTTGCAGCAGCAAGCGGTTTTCCAGCGGACGGTTGTTGGTCTCCAAGTAGCACAACGCGGCGTTTTCCAACGCTGGCATGACGCTCGCGGGGCGGGGAATCATCGGCACGTACGTCGCGTACTCCAGCCCCACCGTGTAGCTCTCCATCGCCACAATGGGTACACCAACGCTGTCCAGAAGAAGCTGCTTCGTAGCTGCTCCCTTCGGAAGTTCATTGCCGTTGGTCGGCTTGGTCGGTGGGATCTTGAAGACCACTGCGTTCGTATCGACGTCCTTGATCTCCAGAGCCTGCTCACCGCCGTGCGACCAGAATCCCTCGGGGACACGCAGCGTGAGCACGCGGTCCAGCATGAAGCGCGTGTTGATGACGCGCGGGAACCGCGGCTGCGGCACCAGCGGGTTCGACAGTACGATCTTGGACGCGTCGCTACCCATGCTTGTGTGCTTCCTGGATCCGCGCGTGTCTTCTAGAAGATGAAGCCGAGTGGTCGCTGGTCTTCTCTGGGTTCAGCGTGGTGCTCGCGGTCTTCCGCTTGCTTCTTTATCGGCGAAGAAGACCTCCTCCCGCGCATCTCCATTTTTTCCGACTTTGAGGAGTGGCACCCTTCGATTAATGAGTGTACAAAGCTAGCCAAAGCTAACCCAGCCTAGTCAATAGCTATCAATCGCTGTAGGTTAGCTTAGCTCCTCGGTAAGGGGACTAGCTCCAACTAGCTTAGACGTCGTGAAGCTCAACCAAACTGTTTGCGGTTCCATCTCAGTTTTGAAGATGAGACCCTGCAGCTCCATTGGATTTCTCGCGAGCCGCCGGCGATCTTTGCTACGTGATGGCCATCATCAGCTTGTTTGCATCCCCTTGAGCCTCTCTTGAGCCGCACAATCCGTTCTTCGAAGTGCTGTATTAGTACTGTACACTCCCAAGACATCGCCACCAACAACATTCGCCTCGCGAGCGTCAAGGCAGCGATTGAGACTGCGAATGTCTGGCCTCACGTCGGGTCGGTGCCTCGTCCGGTGCGTGAGCTGCTCGAACCCCAAGCACCACAAGCGACGTGTCTGTCGTGTCTGTCTGTGCGGTCGCCTCACTGGATTTCTCGCCTCCTGCTTCAAGTCTCGCGCGACCAGATCGCACATAGCCCGGTCACCACGTCCCCTGATGATCGTTGAAGTGGTCGACCCGCGTGACCTCAGCGTACTGTACTGTACGGTACTCGCGTGGTGCTTCGGCTGAGAAAGGCGACAGTGGGGATGCACACAGTTGAAGATCAGTTCCAGCTGCCAGCGTCTCACGAAAGAGGTTTCCGCTGTCACCATGATGGATGCGAAGCGCCAGGCTTAGAGACGATGGCCAGTCAGGTCTGCGGCAGGAGCTTCACGATCAGCCCCATGTATCTGCACTCGCATCTCCATCCACTGGATTTCTGTATGCGCATGGACACAAAGTTCAGTAGCGGATGAAGGCATCCATCATGGATGCCTTCCCCACGTAGCCCTCCTGTTGATCACACGAGGGGCAACGGCCACCGGAGGATTCCATGACCGCATCTTTGGGTCTTCATCTAAAGCCCAGTCCTCAATTCTCCTCAAAAAGCTCAAGTCCGTTCCCTCTTCAGCTACTCCAATCAACATGGTCTTCGCTGCTGTGCGCAACGTCCTCACGATCCTCGTGCTCGCCGCCGTCGCCCAGGCCGCCAACGAAGTCAAGGTCACCTCCTACGCCTTCGACGGATCCAAGCTCACCGGTGCGCTCAGCGTCCAGAACATCGCCTACACCAAGGTCATC
>JAADXN010000952.1:0-12867 GCA_023337875.1 Pythium apleroticum | reverse complement strand
GCGGACATTGCGAGCCACCTCGCGAGCGACTTCCTCCACTGGCAAGCTAGACATCTAGTTACGTAGCCTTAGTTCTTACGAGGGCACCGGCCCGGCTATTGGACTCTACACGAGCAGACTAATAGACCTCATTTCATCATCTTCTCTGTCTCAACGGCTCCGCCCTTCTTCGTCTTGTCGGTCAAGACGCTGATCTGGCTCAAATCGCGGGCAATCTGATCATGATTGCCTTCGTCGCGCAGCCGTTCCTGATGGTGGCGATGATTGCACGCAGTGCTCTCCAGGCCCAGAACATCGCCATGCCGTTCGTCGTTGCCTCGGTTGTCTCCGCGCTCATCAGCCTGCCTGTGGGCTATGCGCTCGGAAACTTCACGTCCCTCGGGTGTATCGGCATCGCACTCGGCGCAATGTTCGGACAAGTTATCAAGGCTCTTGCATGTGTCCCCATCCTGCTCAAGAACGAGATCTTCCTCTCGGCGTGGCCTGGCTGGCAGTGGAAGCAAGCCCACGACAGGGCTTGCGCCCTTTGGCCAGTGGGTGTCGGCAGCGTGCTACTCGTGACGTTCCAGAATGCCGGCTTCAATGTTATCTCCGTGCTATGTGGCTACCTCCCCAACGCTGCGACCGTGATGTCTGCCAGCAGCATTGCATCGACACTGCTCTCGATCTCCTTCATTCCGTTGATAGGTATCGCCGCGGCCGGCACAGTCCGCGTGGGCAATGCACTCGGTGCCGGTCAGGCTCGCCGTGCGTCTCTCGCTGGCATAGTGGTGGTCATGGTCATGCTCTGCGCTGCCGTCATCGCCGCCCTGCTGTCGTGGGTCTCTGCGCAAGCCTACGCGGATATCTTCACTTCCGATAGACCCACCATCAAGCTCGGGGTCCAGCTCATCACGCACTTGCTCGTCTTAATCCCGTTGGCAGCCGTGGTGTTCGCAGCCCAGTCGATCTTCCAGGCTTGTGGCGCTCAGTGGCTGTGCGCGCAACTGAATCTCCTCTTCCTGTTCGTGATCGGCTCGCCACTCGGCCTGTTACTCGCGATCCCATTGGGAGGCGGCGTCTTTGGTCTATGGAATGGCAACATCGCTGGCTCGGTGGGCTTGTCAATTGCTGCAGCTGTGTGGCTGTGTCGTCTGGACTGGCAGAAGACGGCCCATGAGGCTCGTCTAAGTGCGCATTTGCACGTGGAGCGGGAGCCGTCTACAGAGCCACCATCGAGCGAGAGTGCCACGAGCAGTGCCGTCGATTCAAGCGCATAGAGTCTTCAAGCGGCGTGAAGCTCACCTTCAACAGTATCAGCTCACTGTATAAATTGATATGAGTTCAGCCTCCTCTCACCTTGTTTGTGGGGTACAATCCGAGAATTGAACCTCCATAAACGAATATAATAGGCTCTGCTAGATATATTTCGCCTAGATCAAGCCGCGGGGGGATGGAGTGACCGCCACGCAGTTGCATGGACGGCCAGCGGTCCACACTTCGCCTCTTATGGTCACTGGTCAAGTGTGAAAATCCAGAGGCTGCACGTCGCTGGCAGTCCCCGCGTCTAGACCTCATTCTTCGTTTTCCCGTCCCAGACAGTAGCCATGGACGTCTTCCACACCGCGCGCGACCAGATCGCGATGTACTATGAGCAGCCGCAGCGCGAGAGTATGTGCGAAGTGCTAGAAGACATAGGCCATCACGCCCGCATCACCACGCCCGGAAAGGCGCCGCCTGCCAACGAAACGACGCCGCTGGTCCTCAAGGCCGGGCAGGAGCGAGTGGAACTCGACGCCGACGTGGACTTGGAGCCGCTGAGGCGCTTGGGCCCTAGCTTTAATCACGGTTCGGATCTGAAGCGGGAGGCCAAGATGGTGGCGTTGTTCTCGAGCACGATTGTACGTAACCATCGTCAACGGAGTCGTCCCATTCGAAGCCTAACTCTCTTTCCTTCCTGTCCAGATGATGACACTCCTCCTGGAGCTGGCGCCGCGAATCGTAGTCGCGATGATGATCGGCAGCATTGCAGGTGACGACTCGCCGCGTCTTCTTGCTGCTGTGAGCCTCGCCGACTTTTTCCTGGGACAGGTCAATCACAACGTCGCGTACGGACCCGGCACGGCGGTGGCGACGATGTGCTCGTATTCGTTCGCGGCCAAGCAGTACGACCGCATGTGGGTCTACGTGCAGTCTGGCGTGCTTGCGGGCATCTACAGCCTTGTTCCAGTGACGCTCCTTTCTCTCAACGGCTCCAAGATCCTTGGCCTACTCGGCCAAGATGAAGACGTGGCTCGTATCGCCGGCGAGCTGATCCTGATTGGCGCCGCTGCGCTGCCGTTTCTGACGCTGTTCACGATCACGCGTGGTGTGCTACAGGCACAAAGCCTCCCAGTGCCGTGCCTTCAGGCCTCCGTCGTCTCCACTGCAATCAGTCTGCCTGTGGGTTTTGCCCTGGGCCACTACACGTCGCTCGGCTACATCGGCGTTGCGCTGACCACGCTCATCAGCCACATTATCAAGGCAGTCATGTGCGTTCCGATTATACTCAACAACGAGCTCTTCATGTCGTCGTGGCCTGGATGGCAGTGGAGCGAGGCTCACAGCCGCATCCGCGTGTTGTGGAGAGTCGGCGCGACCAGTGTGCTGCTCGTGACGCTCCAGAGTATCGGCTTCGCTGTGATCCCGCTGCTTTGCGGGTACCTGCCCAACGCTGTGACGGCCATTGCGGCCAACAGCATTGCATCGGCGCAACTGTTGCTGCTGGTGTTCGTTCCGATGATTGCCGTCTCGTGCGCGGGATCGATCGTTATCGGCGCCGCCATGGCGGATAACAACTCGTCGCGCGGGGCGGACTCGAGTATTGCGGTGGTGGTGGCAACGGCGGCTGTCGCCATCGTGGGGGCGCTCGCGTCCTGGCTGTTGGCGCGCGTGTTCGCCCAGCTCTTCACGTCCGACGTGGCAACCATCGAGCTTGCGATTCAACTCACCTCCAAGTTCCTGCTGCTGATCCCGTTCGCTGGCATCGCGCTTGCCGCGCAGTCGCTGTACCAGGCGTGCAGCTCGTTGTGGCTGTCCGCTCAGATCCGATTCGCGTTCCTGTTCGTACTGAGCGTTCCACTTGGCCTGGTGCTCGCGATCTCGAAGGGCACCGGCGTGATCGGCTTGTGGAATGGCTACATCGTAGGCACCGTGGCATGTGTTGTCGCGGCTGGCGTGTTCCTGAACGGCCTTGACTGGGACCCTGCCGCTCGTGAAGCCGCCAACAACGCTTGTGTCCACGTGGAGGGAGAGCCTGTAAGCGAGCCAGCACCTGGTAACAACAAGAAGAGCGAAGACGTCGATAGCAAGGCTTGAGACTTCGAGGGGCTCCAATTGAAGTGATATTGAAGAAAGAGTCTCAGTTGATGAGTGAGCGGCATCACAAATTTGTTGAGTTTCATGACTGATGGACGCGTGCCAACTCAGAACGCACGTGAGCACATCGACCAATGGCAGCACCACACTTCACACTTTGGATGATGGATCAAACGGCGAAAGGTGTCACGTTCTCCGCCATTGTTTAACTGGTGCCAGCGTGGCAGTCACGGCGATGGAAATGGCCAGTCGGGTCCAATCAGTCGACTGGACCATTCATTCCATTCATTCCGCAATGGACGCCACTCGTGGAACGCGAGACGAGATCGTGCTGGAGCTCGCGGTGAGCGCAAACCTCAACGAGGAGGTCGCGAACCTCGGTCATGGCGCGCGTATCCTCACACCCGACGAGACTCTCGCCAATGAAACGACGCCTCTGGTGGTGATGGCAGGCAAACGACGTGTGTACGTCGACGCTGACGTGGATCTCGAGTCGCTGGGTAAACAACTCCATGATGAAGAGAAGAAAACCAGCAGAGTCGACCGTGAAACACCGGTCGGTCAGGTTCTCCACGAAGAAGCCGCCAGTCTCATTCAGCTGTCGATCCCGATAGTACGATCGCCTTTGATGCCAAGGGGAGTTTGCGTGGCGGACGACTAACGGATACATTCGTTGTAGACATTCACAATGGTACTCGAGATCGTGCCGCTCATTGTGCTCGCCATGATGATCGGGAACGTCAGTGGCGAGGCTTCACCTGAAGTTCTAGCTGCTGCGAATCTATCCGACTTCTTCCAGGGCCAAGTCACCGTCAACTTCATCGACGGCTTGGGTGCAGCGGTTGCCATGGTGTGCGCGCAGTCGTTCGGAGCCAAGCAGTACAAGCAACTGTGGATCTACGTCCAGTCTGGCCTGCTCGCGTCCGGCTACTGCGTGATTCCGATCGCGTTGTTGTGTTTCCAAGGCTCGACGATCCTCCAGCTCATGGGCCAAGACGCTGAGCTCTCACGCATCGCAGGCACGTTCATCACGATCGGCTTCTGCAATGTGCCATTTGCGATGGTGTACACAATCGCACGGAGCGCTTTGCAGGCGCAAAACGTCGCCACACCGTTCGTCCTGGCGTCGATTGTGTCTTACATCGTCAGTCTGCCCCTCGCGTATGTGCTTGGCTACCACACGTCCCTCGGCTACGTCGGCATCGCGTTGTCAAGCGTCGTGAGCAGTTTCATCAAGGCCGTAGCGTGCGTCCCAATCCTACTCAGGAACCCCGTCTTCGTAGATGCGTGGCCTGGCTGGCAGCTGAAGCAGGCGCACCACCGTGTGCTCAAGCTGTGGCCTGTCGGAGCGGCTAGCGTCCTCATGGCGACCTTCCAAGCCGCCGGCTTCAACGCTGTCGCACTGCTCTGCGGGTACTTACCCAATGCAGCGATGGTGATGACGGCCAGCGGCATCTCCTCCGCGCTGCTTATGTTCGCCTTCATCCCGATGATCGGCATTTGCGCCGGTGGAACAGTGCGCGTCGGCAATGCGCTTGGAGCTGGCCAACCGCGTCGAGCGTCTCTTGCGAGCGTTGTCGTCATCGTCGCCATGCTGTGCACCTCAGCTGCCGGTATCATCTTGTGCTGGAGCTTTGCTGGCTCGTATGCAAAGGCGTATACGTCGGATACCCTGACGATCGCCACGTCCGAGCACCTCGTCAAGCATTTGCTATGGTTGATCCCATCGGTCGGCCTCGTGTACGCCGCGCAGTCGATTTTCCAAGCGTGTGGGGCTCAATGGCTCTGTGCGAAGCTCAACTTCCTCTTCCTTTTCGCGGTAGGCGTGCCGTTAGGCTTGTGGCTCGCATTCTCTCTGGAACGCGGCGTGTTTGGGCTGTGGGACGGCCAGCTCCTCGGCGCCGTGGGCTTCAGCGTCACGGCTGGTGCGTGGTTGTATCGTCTGGATTGGAAGCGAGTTGCCCACGAAGCCCGACTCAACGCGCACCTCCACGTGGAACGAGAGCCATCACAGGAGCCGGAGACCGGCAACGCGTACAGTAAAGATGATGGTTTGACGGAAGCCTCCAGAAGAACACAGCCAATCCAAAAAAATCGGCGTGTGTCTCGTCGCTGCACGTGTTCGTTGAACTGAGCTCTTGAGGCAACATGGCTACACCCGTCCAAATAGATACGTACTTGACTTGGTGTTTGTATTGAACCCATCGGCTGTGTGACATCCACGTTGGACTCACGCACCTGCGCCTCCTTTGTCCAACGGGTGCCTGCTTGTCCCTGCACAATGATGGCTTCTCCGTTCGACACATTCTACGGTACCGTACCTGACAAGCATCCAGAACTCCAGGGCGATCACAGAAGTCTCTCATTCTTCAACTTACCACAAACACAACACAACCGACTAATAAGCGGCTCAACCAAACAATGGCGACTCTGCTTCCAATGTGGCGCAGTCCGACGTCGACCTCCAGCGTCACGAGCAGCCACCGCTCCGGTTTCCGCCAGGAGATCAGCTGGGAAGACGACGAAGCGGACCTCGCCAAGTCGCCGGCGCGTACGACCCAGTGCCTCAACTTCCTCTCTCAAATCGAACGCGTCCACATCTACGAATCCTCGCGCAAGCGCCTACGAGATCCTGTGTTCGTACTCGACGTGTACCTTGTCGACGAGGACGACTTCAGCCAAGAGCTCGTGGGCGAACCGACGTACCAGATCGAGCGAACGCTCTCCGAGTTCGAGGAGCTCCGGGACCAGATCTCGTACTGGACGTCGCTGTGCCATCTCCACCAGTACACAACGACGATGATCCGACATGGAAAGCAGACCAAATCCGACGACTGCCCGTGCTGCTCAACATTTCACACTCGTCGCGCTGCGTGGGAAGACCACTGGCCCGGCCGCGTGTTGAGTCGTCTGTTCCAGTCCAAGAGCAAGCGCGAGATGCCGCTCCAGTTGCTCATGAACGACGCCCTCGAGCTTACGCGACCGCAACAAAACAGCACGCCAACCGACTCATGCACCGCGGCAGAGCAGCTACCGACGCTGCTGACCAACTTCCTTGTCCGCCACGAACTGTCGATGGAAGACTAGTTCAGTGTTAATCACAATCATATTTATCGAGATCAAGTTCTCCCCTGTCAAACATCGTACTCGATCCCTGAGCTGGAGCACCTATGCCGCATGAACACGACGGAATCTGACTCGGCCCCCGTGGAGTTTGGACTGTACGATGCCGCTGTTAACTCGAAGCCGTCGCTTTTTGTGGCGTCGCCATGCTCATGAGTTCGTTCGATCTGCTTTTGCCAGTCAACACGCCGATCGCACAGCGCCGTCGCGCCGATCGCACAGCCCAACCCGACAAGTTCACCGTTCCATAGCCCGAACACACCACCGTGGGCTACAAAACCGAAAAGCAGCCCCGTTGCCACACCAACGAACAGCAACAGTGTGCAGTTCAGCACCGCACACAGTGCCTGAGCCTCGCAGACTTGGAAGAGAGACTGTCCGGCCGCCAAACACGCGACCAGCGGCGCCAACGGCAGCAGATGCAGCGCGACTCGAGTGGCGACCTTCGCTGTGCCCTCATCGTTCGTGTATGCCTTCACGTAGTTCTCGGCAAATGACCAGCACATGATAACGCCCACAAGCGAGACACTGACGATCGTGAAGAACATCACCCGCGTTGCCAACGCGGCGCGATCTGCCTGGCTCGCGCCGATTGCATTTCCGATGCGGACCACTCCAGCAGCGCTGATGCCGTAAATCGGGATGAAGGCCAGCGAGACGTACGTCGAGCCAATGCTGCTTGCAGATATTGAGGTAGCTGGGTCCGGAAGGTAGCCGCACAAAACCGTCGTTATGAAGATCCCTGCCGACTGGAACGTCACCATCAATACGCTGCCGATTCCAATCGGCCACAGATTCCCGACGAGTCTGTTGGCTTGGCGCCACTGCCAGCCTGGCCAAGCCTCGACGAATGGTTTGTTTTTGAGTAAAACCGGCACGGACGCGAGCGCTTGGAGCAGACTGCTGACGATGGTCGTGAGGGCGACACCAATGTAACCCATCGACGTGTAGTTGCCGAGGACGTATCCAAGAGGGAGGCTGATCGAGTACGAGATGATCGAGACGATTAGGAACGGGATCGTGATGTTTTGAGCCTGGATCGCGCCGCGTGTGATCGTGAAGATCATGGTGAATGGCACCGACGCCAGTGCGATCAAGATGAGCCGGCCGGCGATGCGGGTAAGCTCGGGATCTTGGCCGAGACTTCTCAGGATGCCAGCGCCATTCACACCGATGGCCGCAACTGGCACGAAGATGTAGGCGCTCGCGAGAAGCCCCGCTTGCGCATACAGCCACAGCTGCGTGTACTGCTTGGCACCGAACGCCTTGGAGCACATCGTCGTGGTGGCCATGCCCAGCCCCGTCGAGACGTTCAGGAACACGATATTCAGGAAGAAATCGGAGAGCCCGCCCGCTGCGATGACTTGCTCGGATTGATCACCACTCACTTTGCCGATCATCATCGAGACGATCACCGGCGGCACGATGTCTAGCGCTGAGGAGAACGTCTGCTCATCATGATGATTCACTGTGTCAGTCTCACATTAGGCTCGATCGAAAAGTAATCGCTTCCTCACAATTGGCACGGAGAGCCACGCCAACGCCTTGGCTTCCTCGCGCAGCAACTCCTTGGTGGCCATGTCCAAAACTGCACTTGCAAGGACCTGGCGGTCGTCGCTCACGTTCTGGTCTGGTCTGTGGCGAACTGTGTCGGAGCCTCCAGAGATATGGGGGTTCTCGAATTTGATGCGGAGACTTTGGTGTCTGGTCCTCACTGAGGAAGCGAACCGAGGATTACTCAGTTCGCTTCCTTGCTGACCAGCTAAAAACGGATCCCCGAGACTCTCACACCCATTCTCTGTCACACACATCCAAGCCAGGACAGTCCGCCTCACCCAGATGCCTGTGACGCGCACCACCTGCTCTCCGTCGTTGAGGCTGGTCGTGTCATTCGCCATCGAGTCGGACAACTGCTGAGACGACTGGCACGTGATGTAGCCGGGCTCACACGACCAAACTGTCGCCCACGCCGTCTCCAAGCCTGAAGACGACAGCTGAACTCCATCTTTGATGGATTCCCACCAAACACATCGAGGTGCCAGTACCCTACTTCGAAGTATATGCAGTTCACAGCCAGGGCGAGATTTTAGCGGAGACCGTGACGACTTTCAAGTTGCTGTATTTCAGGCTTCAGACTCACTGGAGTGGCGATGGCGCATGAACACCACCGAGTCGGCATCCGACGCGGTAGATTTGCGGCTAATAGACGAATGCCTTCTCCGGTCGTGCAGTTCTCGGTAGAACTTGCTGTCGTCTTTGGCCTTCTCGATTTCTCGCTGCCAGCTGAGCCGTCGATACCACACTGCGGTCGCCAACAGCAGACAAACCGAACCAACAATCTGGCCATTCCACAGCCCGAAAACGCCGCCGTTACCCTTGAAGCTGAAGAGTGCACTCGCGCTCACACCAATGACTACCGTGAACACAAAGTTCAACGCTGCATTGAGCGCCTGCGCGTTGCAGGCCTGGAACACGGACTGTCCTGCCATGACACACGCGCCCAGAGGTGCGAGTGGCAAGAGGTGGTGCACGACACGATTCGCGAGCTCGATTGTGGCTGCGTCCGTCGTGTATCCTCGAACGTAAGCCCGGGCAAAAGCCCAACCGAGTGCGACAGCCAGAGTGGAGATACTGAGCATCGAAAGCAACATCACTAGGGAGGCGCTCGACGCGCGCTCTGCATGGCCCGCTCCGATCGCGTTACCCACGCGAACGACGCCTGCGATGCTAATGCCGATCGTTGGGATAAACGGAAGCATCAGAAAAGACGAGCCGACGGTGCTGGCTGCGATCGAGATGGCGGGGTCCGGAAGGTAGCCACAGAGGAGCGTCGTGATCACGAAGCCTGCTGTCTGGAAGGTCATCATGAGCACGCTGCCAACGCCAACGAGCCACAGTTTCCGCACGAGCGCGCTGGCTTGGCGCCACTGCCATCCGGGCCACGACTCTCGAAATATCTCGTTCTTGAGGATGAACGGTATGATCGCGAGCACTCGCACGATGCTGTCGATGATGGAGGAGAGTGCGATGCCGATATACCCAAGCGGCGTGTAGAACCCAAGCGCGTAACCAACGGAGAGACTGATGGCGTGGCTGATAACGGATACGATCACAAACGGCAAAGCGACGTTCTGGGCTTGAAGAGCACTGCGCGCGACGGCGTACATCATGGAGCATGGTAAAGCAGCCAGCTTGATCAACACGAGATGGCCGGCGATCCGAGCAAGCTCTGGGTCTTGGCCGACGAGTTTCAAAAATGCAGAGCCGTTTACTCCGATGAGCGTAATCGGGAGGAGCAGGTACGTTGCCGCAAGCAGCCCGGCTTGTACGTACAACCAGAGCTGCTTGTACTGCTGCGCGCCGTACGCGTGGGAACACAGGCTAGCGACCGCTGCGGCAACGCCAGTGGTCACGTTCTGGAACACGAAGTCCTGGAAGAAGAAGGCGAGCCCGCCCGCCGCGATGACTTTCTGTGATGAAGCGCCGCTGGCTTTCCCCATCAGCATTCCGACGATGACCGCAGGCACAAGGTCAAGCGCCGCCACGATGGTCTGAAGAGGATGAGCGGGTCAGAGGTCGTGGCTCCCAACAAGAGTGCGCGGGCAAACGTACGATTGGCACGGCGAGCTTCATCAAGCCTTTGGATTCCTCGCGAAGCAACCCGACGTTGACCACCATCGTCCGCCTCGTGTCTGAAGATGTGTGTACTGACACTGTCAGTCTTTTGTGTGGTATTGAACCCAATAATACAGTACACGATCATCACCGGATCAGCTCGCTGGCTGGCTGCCGGCCAGCAAGTCCTCGCCACATACAGTATTCCCCGCGTTGACTGATCGGATTGACAAGGTTATACTTTATCACCTAAGCTACTAGGCTTTCTTGAAAGGACATTATTTTGATACATATATCTGTTTAGACCGGGTAATGTTTTTCACAGTTCCACTCAAGGCGGGGAATACTGTATGAATGAGAACAGCAAAACCCTCTGGTTCTGTGATCGGTTGCTCATCTATTCAGTACAATCGAGACCCACGGCTTCTCCGTCAGTCGTACTTATCCAGCAGCCGATCAGGTTGCTTCTGGGTGGATGGATCCCTCAAGTACCTGCCTACTGTAGCAAGTTTCTCCTTGCGAGCAGGATGATAGGCGACGGCTCACGAGAAGCTGAGTTGAAGTCCGCAAATGCTGACCTGGACTCCATGAGTTCCTGTTTGGAAGCATGTCATCGGGCGGCCTGTAAGACATGCAACCTCCAGAGGCCAGGGGCAAAAAGTGGAAGAGATGGCTTCACTTTCCACAAGAAAGGCAAACGCGTTTCGATTTTTGATTGGTATGGCCAATGAAGTGTGGACCAATCGCTCTCACTTTGATTAGTACGGCGCAGAGTGATGGTAACATGTACTCGGCAGCCACTTCGAAATTATGGAGCCCACGAGACGAGGGGATCCGTTCGCGCATTGTCTCCTGCTTCAGCTCGCTCCACGTCCGAGTCCGTCCACATAAAGACAAAGAAGGCAGCGACGTTGGCGGAAGCGGAGATGCGGAGTGAGACCAAGCCGCTGCTGCAGCCGCTCATGGGCAGCAAGACGGACGGGCCCAAGACGGAGACGCGCTGGCAGCGCCACCGGCAAACGCTCTTATCTGTGGTGAGTGAATGGACGATTCGACCGACGCCTGCCTGCCTTGTGTATGTGGAATCTAACGTCGGTGCTGCAGGTTCTGGCGGTTGTTCCTGACACGATCCTGGGTTACCTCGTCCAGTACTCTCGCGATGATCCTGGCGCGCGCATCCTCACGGCGTTCACCTTCGCGAGTATCGTGCTGCAGCAGGTCGTCGAAGTGCTCCAGACCAGTCTCGACTCCAAGATGGAGAGCATGAGGGCGACGATCGCGGATCCGCTCAAGCGCAGGGAGCTCTGGGTGTTCACGCAGTCGGCGTGGATCTTATACATGAGCTACTTGCCACTCGCTGCTTTTATCTGCTGGTACGCGGCGTGGCGTTTGCGCGAAGCGATCTGGGGCCAAAACGCCGACGTCACGGACGTTGTCGCGACGCTTCTCGTCATCTACCTCGTCTCGCTGCCTTTCTCGCTTGGCAGCTCCATCATGCGAAGTGAATTGGAGACCCAGAAGACCATCGGCCCGTTGGCTTTGGCGGCCGCTGTGTCGTGGACCGTTGGCTTGAGCTTCGCGTACGCGCTCGGGTACTGGACGCCCATGGGCTTTGTGGGAATCGCGCTCACTGACGTCATCACGTACGGCATCATGTTCCGCATGCTGGCGCCCAAGACGCGGCTCCTGACCGAGTGGCCTGGGTGGCATTTTCGGGAAGCGATCGCGCTGACGCCGACGGTCGCTCGCCATCCCGCGATGGTCGGCATCCTCGTGGTGAATCTGTCGATGGTGATGTTCGGGTTCACATCACTGCTCGCGAGTCTCATCAAAGTCGACGTCTACGTCAAGGAGGCCGAAGAGACCGTCTTTCCGTCGCTCGTGATGCTGGCAACGACACCGATCATCGGGGTTTGCTGGTGGAGTTCGATGAAAATCAATGCTGTGCTGGATCCAACGCCGAGCGCTCGCTCCACGCCGCTACCGGTGTTGAAGATCGTCGTCGGCACAGTGCTGGTTTCCACTATAGTATCGAAGTTGTGGCTGGTGGGAGGGCTCCACATGGGTGTGGCGTCCATAAACCCCGACGTGGTCAAAGCCGCAACGATGTCGCTGTCCGTGTTGGTGCCGCTGCTTCCTCCGTTGGGCTTCATGGTGGCGATCCGACCGGTGTTCCGTGTCTGTGTGGAGATGTGGACGAGTGCCAACCTCGTGTTCGTCTGCACGTTTGCCTTGGGCGCTGTGCTGGGCGTCGCGTTCGGTGACGATCTCGATGGAGGCATCCAGGGCGTGTGGTTTGGCCAGTACGTCGGATCGTCAGCGTTCATCGTCGCCGCAGCTTTCTCCGTCGAGCGTTGGAAGCACGCATCTCCTTCAGCTCTGCCGGCGGCGCCAGTGGCGGCGGTCGCGCAGGCCGTCATGGCGTGAGTGTTGTTGCAGCCAACTGATGCTCACAAGAGTACTATGTTCTATCACTATTGGGCCATGAATAACTTTTGAAGTCAGACCCCACAGAATACTGCGAAGTCAGGCGTAGATCCTGTCCGTAACGTACAGGACTGAACATTATGAGCTGACATTGCGGACGCCAGACTCAGCCTCGACGTTGCAAATGGAGCCAAGCTTCTCGCACGGGCTCTGCGCGGCAGAGTCGGCCGTAAGCCTCGATTGCCTCGCGAGCACAGTATCTTGTTGATTGATGACGCTTGATGTGGCTGCCAAAATGGATACCCAGAACATCACTCTGCTTGCCGGAATGATTGATGTAAGGTCAGCTGCAATCGTTGACGAAGT
>JAADXN010000951.1:0-12867 GCA_023337875.1 Pythium apleroticum | reverse complement strand
TTGGGTCCCACGAGTGAGCTTGTTTGCCGCGCTTCCTCGCGATGGCATTCGCAAAGTTGCGCTCTGCGATTGATTGATACTGCTGTGTAGACTTCAGTATGAACACTGGCAGTGTGAGTCCTCCTTCAGAAATCCACGACACGGTGCGGCTCCAGTTGCGCTTTCACGCGGGACAGGCCCATCTTCCACGCGCGAGCCATTGCTGAATTCGTAGTCCAATGCGTTTACGAATATTTAGATCCTTTCTTGTGTGCTACACTAGCGAGACGTCACGTACGTCCATGTTGGGTGCTCTCTGGAAGACAGGATCTCGAGAGGAAGACGCGGACGGACTAATCACGGTGGCCGCTGGTGTCTTCCGTCGCAAGAAGAACACGGACTCGTGCGTCCGACCGGCATCGGGACAACTCGTCGCTGTACGTTTCACACTAGGCTCTCCAAACTGCCTGTGACTTGACGCACTCAGTCCGCGTTCAATGCAGGCTCGCTGCCAGTAGCTCGCTTGCTGCCGAACGGACGCGCACTGCTTCGTTCGGCAGCATGTTCTCCGCGGCCTCGGTGATCGCGATCCCGTCGACCTCCTGTGCTGTTCATCACACGTTGCGCTCAGTCGGGGGCCGCACGGTCAGTCGGCCATGCAGTCGTCGATCAAGCGGTTCTCCATTATCTCATTGATCTCCGCGATGTCGCCCACTGTCGCAGCGAGCACGAGGTTCGTGAGCTCGCTCGCCTGGGGGTGGATAGCGAGCGCGTCGTCTCCATACTTGCTGAACGACCGCGGCGTCCACTGCGTGCAGCTCTTTGAGACCACCGACTCCTTCCCGTCGTGGTCCATCGCGCGCTGCATCACTGTCCACCCCGACTCCTCCACGTACTCGTCGCCATCCTGGTCGTGGCCGTCCATCGACGTCACGGCTCGCCACACAATGACCGCCCGACCATTTTCCACGGCCCGCTTGATCACGAGACTTGACGTCAGCCCGACGGTCTCACCGCGGACAGTATGAGCGAAGAAGAGTCGAACCATGATCGCATCAGCAGTCAACGCGTGGACGAACACCTTGCGGTAGTCGCTGCCGGACCAGTCGTTGATCGTTCGCCACATTGCGCTGGTGTACTCGTCGAGATCGTATGGAATCAGCTTTGTCTCGCGTCCTTCGAGCACAAGCAGCTCCTGGCCATCAACTCGTCGACTCACGAGAGCCGTCGCGAACGTTTGAGGATGCTCTTTGGCGTCGCTCTTAAACTGGGTCACACTGTCGACTTGCGTGATGAAGCGGTCGACGTCGCGTTCCAACACGGAGAAGCGGAAGCCGTTGGCGTCGTTGAGAACTCTCGACAGTGACGGTTGTTGGTCGAGAAAGTACCACGACTCGTCGACCCGTAGCGCGCTCATCATGTGTTTGATACTCTGCAGTCGCTTCGCTACCATTCGCCGCAGCAGTTTGTTCTTCCGCTCCGCTGTGAGTCGCTTCTCGTACTCTCCCCGTACGTCGAGGCACCGTCGGCTCACTACGTGGCTCAGTGCCACCTCGCTGCTCACCCGGTTGAGTTTTCGCTCCGTGAGATAGTGTTTGGCGGCTTCCAGCATCGCGAGCTCGCGATATAGCAGCGCGAGCTCGGCTTTCATACGCTCCCGCGACGCGTTCTTGATGGGCGGCTTGGGGTGGGCGACGTCTGCCGGTCGGGTCTTGTCTTTCTTCGCCATGGTCTTCTGTGCGGATGCAGGACTTGTCTTAATCGAGTGTGAGCCTCCTCCGCCTGGGTGGATGTCTTTTCCGAGGGAGGGGGGATGGCCGTCTCTCTTACTGTCTGTTGCGTCGACAGTACTGTACTCAGGGTGACGCCCTCCCAGGTCGAGTGGCTCCTCCACTTTCTGAAGACGTGGATGCCGCATCAATCGGTTCTTTTTCGTCCTCTCGTCGCGTGACGTGTGGCTCGTGCCCACACAGCTCAACGACGAGTGTTGTGGGACGAAGTTTCGGCGGTGAGCAAACGGCGTTGGGCCACAATCTCACGAGCCAGAGGGGACTCGAACCACCACCTGCTGGGAGCCTCGCCCACGCATCTGGACACCACCGAACGGTCATGTTTTCGATGGAGACGACTTGGGCGAACTCCCTTGCAACTCATCCCAGCGTCATCACCGCTGGGGCCAGACTCCCAGTGCCGCGTCAAGACAGCAGGGAGCGCTAGCTCGATCTGTGCACTGGCGTGGGTTTCTTCTTGGGAGAACAACAGCAAGCGAAAGAAGAATTTGGGATAGACACTGAACTCGAACTCGAGGGGCAGCTTCATTTGGTAAGCTGGATGTCTTCAGGGGCGTTGGTAGACAGCCACTCTTGGAGGGGGGGCTCAACAGCTGAAACTTCGAGACTTGTCCACGTGCAGAAGCCTGACTTGGGGAAAGACAGACACCCACTCGTCCAGCAGCTCCACTGACACACGGCAGAGCAGCGATGTCGCAACCGACAGCCGAACTCTCTATCTATCTAATACCTGTCTCCCTGCAAGTCGGTTGAAGCGAACGCCTGTGATGAGTGGTCTCCGTGCCTGGCAACCTTGGGAAACGGACCGTGAGGCCAAGGGTACGGTTCAACGCTGAGCCACTCCTCACGAACGCGGCAGTCGGGGGCTGTTCTTCAACCCTCCTCAATTTGATTCGCGAATCCTGAACTGCAGCAGCGTATGAACGCGATTAGCTGACAGTGAGTTGCTTTTGCTAACGGTCTCCGAGCCGTGGATTCTCCAAGGGGAGACAAGCGCTCTGGAGGAAGACACGGCGGACTGTGGATTGCCACGTGCTATCGAATACTGTTCACTGCGCAGGATCACACGAAATGATTGGGTGGCGGAAATACCGGATACCTTAGAGCATCAAACGACAGTCGGCAAAATTCAGAAATGCATTCAATGCGACGCAGTGAGGGATTCGCACGGTGGCGTTCAATGCAATCTTGCCGTGAGCGGCTCGCTCTCTGGCGAACGCACGCCCACTGCTTCGTCCAGCAGCATGTTCTCCACGGCTTCGGTGATCGCGATCACGTCTTCTTCGTACGAGTTCATCACGAGCTTGGCAAAGTCGCCCGTGCTGATCTTGGCCGGCACTCGCGTGGGGCTCTCGCTGCCGTACCAGCGAGGGATCAAATGCACACACGACTGCATCACAGCCGTCTTGGAGCCCAGGCCGGCATGGTCGTCCGGCACGAGCTTGACCACCATCCAGCCAGTCTCCTCCGTGTACACGTTGCGCCACTCGGCGTAGCCGTTGTCCTGGGCGGGCGTGTTGACTGCCCGCCACACCAGCACCATTCGATCTCTCTCCATGAAGCGGCGCATCACCATCGTCACGTCCAGCAGACCGACGTAGTCGTGCGAGCGGCTCTTGGCTTGGTACTTTACGGCGAAGCGGTCGTCCGTGTCCTGGAAGGTCTCGATAGTCGGCCGCTGCGCCATAAACTCCTTCTTCGTCATCCCCCAGACTGCCGACGCGGCACGATCGAAGCCAAAGGGAATGATCTTGACGTCCATGAGCTCCACGTACACTTGTTCCGTGCCGCCCCAGCTCCGCGTCTTGACGGTGTAGCCGCGCACGGTCTCATCAAACGTATTCGCGAGGCCGTTGGTCTCGAACACTTGGTCCACGGCGTTGTACGCGTCGTTGATCTCGCCCAGAAAGTGTGCGTACAGCGTCTCGAGGTTCTCGTCGAAGCGGCACCGCTTCCTGGATCCGCGCGCGCCTTCGTACAAGTCGATCATCGTGGCACTCGAGCGCTTCCGCAGCATCTGCTCGAGGCTCTTGGCGACTCGGATCTGGCCGTCCAGCATGGTCTTCAGACGCTCATTCTCGGACTCGGCCGAGCGCCGCCGCTCCAGCTGGCGCTCTGCGATGCGCCGCCACACAGGCGCAATCGCAGTAGTCTTGGCGTTGGCCGTCGCGACCTGCTCGTGCTGGAAGCGCAAGTCCCCGAGCTCCTTCTCCATCTCGACCACCTTGTCGCGCAGGAACGCGAGCTCCGCCTTGAGCCGCTCTCTCGACGGGTTCTTCGCGCTGCTGCCTTTGCTGCTGAAGTCTGGTGTGTCGGCGCCGTGGCGGCGCTTATGCGGGCTCGTGGCCGCCACGCCGTCGTCGCTTCGGTACGGGTCGTCGTCCGACCCGCTGGCATCCGTCGCGCTCGTGAGCTTGCGTCCGCGAAGCGAGGCCGGCGCCGGAGGCACAGGCAGCGCCGCCGTGGACGCGCGGATGAAGCCCGTGTCCGTGGCGCTGAGCGACGACGCCACGGACACGGCGTCGTCGTTGAAATCGAGGCCAAAGGGCTCGAACTCGTCGATCAGCGCCGCCGCGTCGCGCAGCAGATCGTACTCTTCGTCCATCATTGAGTCCGTGCGAGGGAGACGCTAGGCGCTGCTGTGGAAGGCGGAAGGCGCCCTGCCGTTCCCTCTCTCCGCTGCTGCTGGCGTGCGGCTTCTTCCCCGCGCCGTTGTTCCTCCGTACTGTATGTAGTAAGTAATCGACCACAGAACGGTCTTTCTCTTGAGGTGAACCTTCACCAGAGCAGCTCATCTCCATCCCCCTCGCGAGAGTGACGCTGTCCGCCGTCTGATGTTCAACTGCTCCGTGCAGTCATCAATTGTACCCCCTCCCTCCCTCCTCCTTGGAGGCACAATTGCATCTTTGTGCCACCAACACTCGCCAATTCCAACACACCAACACTCACTCGAAGCTCTCCGTCCACCTTCGCGCAACATCCATCCTTCACTTCCCATTTGTATGCCTTGTGGCCGTATACTTCTTTCGCTTCAACCGACCACTCCCCCCTGTGTGGCCCGCATCTCCCCCTTTGCATCAAGCGTCACCACGCGCATCATTAGGAGGACCTCCCCTCGCGCGCGGCTCCATCTTCGCGGCCACCTCCCGTCGCCCCCGACGCGTCTCTCCCCCCGCTCTCTGTCTGTGCGTGTGCGCGCGCGTTCGCAGCCTCCGCCATGGGCATCCCGCGCTTCTACCGGTACGTGTCAGAGCGGTATCCGCTCATCAACCAGCCCATCTCGGACGTGTCGCTGCTGCCCGAGTTCGACTGCTTCTACCTCGACATGAACGGCATCATCCACAACTGCACGCACACGGACGCCGCCGACAGCGAGCTGTCCACGCTCGGGCTGCCGGCGCAGCTGCACAACATCTTCACGTACATGGACCGCCTCATCACGCACATCATCAAGCCCAAGAAGATCGTGTACATCGCCATCGACGGCGTCGCGCCGCGCGCCAAGCTCAACCAGCAGCGCTCGCGCCGCTTCCGCGCGGGCCTCGAGCGCGAGGAGGCGCTGGAGAAGGAGCGCCACCGCCAGATCACGCTCGAGGACGAGAAGAACGGCAACCGCGGCGCTCCGGTAGCGCAGGCGCATTTCGACTCGAACTGCATCACGCCCGGCACGCAGTTCTTGTACGAGCTGTCGCAGCACCTGGTGTGGTTCGTGCGCTACAAGATGAAGACGGACCCGATCTGGGCGCGGCTGGACGTGTACTACTCGGGCTCGGAAGTGCCCGGCGAAGGCGAGCACAAGATCGTGGACTTTATCCGCCACCGCAAGATGGCGCCGGGCTACGAGCCGAACGTGCGCCACTGCATGTACGGCAGCGACGCCGACCTCATGCTGCTGGGGCTCATGACCCACGAGCCGCACTTCACGCTCGTGCGCGAGGTCGTGGTGTGGGGCAGCCAGAAGTCGAGCAAGGTCGTGGCCAAGAAGATCGCCGAGGAGCAGTGGCAGCTCGTGCATCTGAGTCTGTTCCGCGAGTATCTGATGATGGAGATGCGCGTCGTGGCGCCGCTGGACGGCGAGCGCATGCTCGACGACTTCATCCTGCTCACGTACTTGCTGGGCAACGACTTCATCCCGCACAGCCCGACGCTCGAGATCAGCGAGGACGCCATCCCGCTGCTCATGCGCGTGTACCGAGAGCACTTGGACAAGTACGCCGGCCAGTACCTCACGGGCAACGGCGAGCTGGTCAACATCCCGATGCTGCAGGACCTGTTCATCACGATCGGCGCCATGGAGGAAGAGATCCTGATCAACCGCGCGATCGAAGTGGCCAAGCGCCAGCACAAGGGCAAGCGAGGCGGCGAGACCGTCCGCAGCGCGCAGGTCGAAGTGGTCGAGCGCGACGTGAGCAACGCGCTGTCGCTGCTGAACGACGACGACGACGACGAGGAGGACAACGACCGCCCGCCGCCGCTCATCGACGACGAAGAGGAGGAAGACGACGACGACATTGGCATTGACGAGGCGCTGGATGGAGAGGAAGAGGCCAAGCGCCTGCAGGCGCTGGAGCAGGAAGACCGCGCGATCTTCGCGCCGCTGAGCGGCAGCGAGAGCTTCCAGGACACCAAGTGGACGTACTACGAGCGCAAGTTCGGCATGAAGCGCGGCGACGGCAACGCCAACAACGCCGAGCTGGACAAGGTCAAGAAGGCGTACATGGAGGCGCTCGTGTGGTGTCTCCACTACTACTTCCAGGGCCCGCCGTCGTGGTCGTGGTACTACCCGTACCACTACGCGCCGATGATCTCGGACCTCACGGACATTGCCGACGTCGTCAAGGCGGTCAAGTTCGGCGACGACCCGGAGTTTGACGGCCCGCTGCGTCCGTTTGAGCAGCTCATGGCCAACCTGCCGGCGTCCAGCGCGCACTTGGTGCCGGAGCCGTACCGCTTCTTGATGAAGTCGCCGCTGTCGCCCATCAAGCACTTCTACCCGGTGACGTTCGACATCGACATGGAAGGCAAGCGCAACCCGTGGGAGGGCGTCAACATCTTGCCGTTCATCGACGTGGCGCTTCTGAAGAGCGCGATCGCGCAGTACTGTCCCGACAGCCAGCTCACCAAGGCCGAGCGACAGCGCAACACGCTGCAGCTATTGCCTTTGAAGATCTCGCCGGACCCACAGGCCTTTGAGACCGTGCCTTCGTCGCTGCCAGGCGTGCCAGGCTTCCCTGACATTCTGGCGTGCTCCACGCGAGTCACTCCGTACGCGCTGCCCAAGATCACGGACTACGAAGGCCGCTTCCAGAGTAAGCTCATGGATGGCGTCACGCTTCCGATGGCAGGCTTCCCGAGTCTGTACACGATCCCGCTCGAGGCCGTTCGCATTGAGAACATCCGCGTCAACTGCTTCGGCATGGGCTCCCGCAAGGCCACGCTCATTCTGCAGCTGCCGCCGACATTGCCATTCGAGCAGGCCGTGAACCCCAACGAGTTGCTGGGCAAGACGGCGCTCGTGAACTGGCCCAACCTCCACGAGGCCAAGGTCGTCGGCATCAGCACGCTCTCGGGCGAGTATCGTCTGGACGCGTCGAGTGGCGCCGTCACGTTCTCGCAGCACGAGGCCGACAAGAAGACCCAGTGGGCGCAGTACGCCCAGAGCGAGTGCTACCAGTTGCTTTGTGGACGAGGAACGCCCGGCAGCGGCGGCTTAGACCTCGGCAGGATGGGCATCTCGGTCGTGCTCCACGTGCTGCCGCTTCAGGGCATGGTCTCCAACCCGATCACCGGCGCGGTGGAGAAGAAGTTCGGCCAGTCGGAGGCCGTCGTGCCGCTGCAGCTCGCTGTGGTCAACCGCAAGTTGTTTGACGAGCGCTTCGAAGAGTCCGGGCCTGTGGCGCTGCCAGAACGATTTCCGAAGGACTCGGTGGCTCTCATCACGCGTGGCAAGTGGTTGGGCTGTACTGCAACGGTCCAGGAGACCATCCCTGCCTCCAACAAGGTGCGTGTCCACGTTAACACGATCGACAAGGAGCCGCCGTTCGGCTATGTGATCGCCCAGCAGATCACCGACAAGTACCTGCCGGGCTACATGGTCGCCCAGAAGCTCGGTATCTCGACGACGACGCTCGGTCTCCTGACCGGAAGCGTGTTCATCAAGCCTGGCGACTTTGAGATCGGCCTCAACCTCCGCTTCCGCAAGGACTTGCTGCTGCCTGGCTTCTGTCGTCTCGTGACCAAGACCAACAATGGTGGAAACGCTTCCAGTGAGAATGTGTGGACGAAGGGAGACATCGTGAAGATCGTCGGCAGTGACGTGAACCTCAGCGGCGAGAGGGAGAATGCGAGACGACCGAACGAGAAGGGAGGCGCTGGCGGGACGTCGTGGGAGTACACGGACCGCACGGTCGCCGTGCTTGCGGCGTACAAGGCCGAGTTCCCGGACGTCATCCAGCGCCTGGACAAGCTGCCGTTCGGCACGTCGTTCAGCGGCAAGGACATCTTCGGCACGTCGGACAAGAAGCTCATTGAGCAGAAGGCGACCGCTGTGATCGCGTGGATCGACGCCCAGCGTCTGGGCAAGAAGCACCACTCCAAGCACATTCCGATCTCGTCGCAGTACATGTCGCTGAACGCCATGCGTGCCGTTGAAGCCGCGGGTATGCTGCGCGCCAAGGAACGCGAGAAGCACGCCGCGCAAGAGCAGGGAAACCCCGTCGTCGCGGAGATCTACGCGGGTGATCTCTTCCGCCCGAACCCGCTCGTGAACCAGGATCTCACGGGCAGCGTCGTCGCGGAGACGGCGTCCAAGAACCCCGGCCCGCCCCGTCTCGGCGACCGAGTCATCAACATCAGCGCACGAGGTGTTCCGTTTGGCCACCGTGGCACGATCGTCGCGACGCACGTGAGCAGCAAGTGTGTGGAAGTGCTGTTCGACGAAGGCTTCACGGGCGGCGAGCCGCTGTACGGATCCACGACGCTGGACCGAGGCAAGATTGTGCCGTGGAACCAGATCTTGTGCGTGTCGGCGCCCGTCGGCGAGTCGAACCCACGCGAGCGCGAGCACGAGCCGCGCGCCACGCAGGAAGCCAAGCCGCCGTCGGCCCGCCAGGTGCAGGAGAAGCTGAACAAGCAGGCGAAGGAAGGGCTGGCCGTGAGCTCCAACAACCGCAAGGCCCGCAAGCCAGCGCCTGGCAACGCGGCGCCAACCCGCATCCTCACGCCTGCGATGGTCGCCGCTGCCGCCCAGACCCAAGCGCCACCACCAGCGCCTTCTGTACCCGCGCCAGCTCCACCAGACCCGTCGAAGATCAAGTCGCTGATGAAGAAGTGGAGCCACCAGGGTTCTATTGAAGAGACGAAGACTGAGGTCGTGGAGACGACTGTGGTCGTCGAGCAGCAGACTGTGACTACAGCCACTACCAGCAGCACAAGCGAAGGCATGGCGCCGTCCGTGGCCGCTCTGTTCAACTCGGCCGCTGCGGCTGAAAGCGAGGAGGTTGCGCCTGCGGTCGCCGCGCTGTTCACCGCTGCGGCAGCTACGGCTCCGACACCGCCGCCACCGCAGCAACCTCCCAGCAACCCTCTCGCTGGGCTGTTTCCTCTCGCGAACGGCGCGTCTACACTGCCAGCGCCGCCGCTTCCGACGTACCCGCCGCCAATGCCAATGCCCGGTCAGCACCCGATGCACCCAGCTCACATCGGCCTGCCGATGGGTTTCCAGCCAGGGTTCATCAATCCGTACGCGATGCCACCACCGCCTCCTCCTCAGCACTACCCACAGTCAGCGCCTCCGCCACCTCAGCAGCAGCAGCCACATCGTGACAACCGCCGAGGATCCCGTAGTGGGCCGACGCCTGCGCCAGTGGCGTCGCTCGCGGACTTCCCGCCGCTCGGAGCTGAGCCTGCCAAGCCAGAGCCAAAGGCCAAGCCAGCGCCTGCTCCAGCCGTCGACACATCCGCTCCTGCGAGTGGCGAAGGCGCTGCGAAGCCCAAGCAGAAGTACACGCCCAAGGCCGACAAGCCAACGTCCGCAGCCAAGACGACCAGCCTGCTGCGTCCGTCGCAGGTCATGCGCCAGCAGCCAAAGCCCGCAGCGCCATCGTCAAACTAGGTGCACGCGTAGTCAGGGTAGCAGATAGCAAAGTGTAAGATGGAATCACGAGGCCTCTCGGTCCCCTCCGAGGGCGCACTATAAATACAGAACGATGCACGGAAGCGTGAGGATGCTAGCTGTTTCTCCACACTCAGAGGAAGAACCACAGGCAACGCAGTGAAGCAGCAGCGCCATGGTCCAGATCGAAGCAGCCCGCGGCGGCGTGGCCGCCCTCGCCATCTCTTCCGACCACGGTATCCACTGTAACGGTCTCACCTTCCAGAAACGAAATGGCTACATTCTAACTGATCCCTTCCTGCGTGCAGCTGAGCTCCCCGTGGGTGCCGCGTTCCGAGCCATTCGGAGTCCACGTGGGGACCGGCCGTCGCTCGCGAACCAGGACTCGGCCGGCAGCGACATCGCCAACAACCACTCGCTCTCGCCCAGTGGCTCAAGCGACTCGCTGGACCTGAATCCGAGCGGCTCACGCTCGGCCTCGGCTGGCAATGCGGCGAAGGACGATCTGGCCAAGCGAGCGCAGACGCGGGTGACGGAGCGCAAGCGCACGGAGTTGGAGAAGAAACAGGAGCAGGAGAAGCAGCGGCTCAAGAAGCAGGAGAGCGACAAGATGAAGAAGGAGCACGAGACGCAGCTCAAGCAGCGGCGTCGAGCCGAGATCTACGCGCTGAACGCTATCCTGAGGCAGCTCCAGCAGGAGAAAATGGCAGCTTTCATCAATGCCCACAAGCGGGCGAGTGGCGACGACGACCAGCAGCAGCCACAGGACTTTGCGACGGAGTGCAGCGAGGCCTCGATTGTGCAGTCGATCGGCGTGTGATCACTGCAAGTTCCAAGTTGAATTCGGTATTTTGGCCAATAGATGGTCGATTTGGATCTCGTTTCAGCCAATCACAGCTTCGAGGCTGTCAGAACGATTGGCTACAGTATCCTGAAGCACCGCAACTATTAGAATAAGTGAAGTCTCTTAGGTTGATGAAGTCATGGCCTTTGACTGAGCAGAGCCCTATCGATGGATATGCATCCTGTCACAATGCCAGCCGCAAATTGCAAGGACTACAACACAGGAAGTGAGCTCAAGCCAAGGTTGTTGAGCTGCTGGGGAGGTGAAGGGCGAGTTGCAAGACTCCTGCGTGGGGTAGCTGGTGTCTCTCATGGCAGAGACACCCGCTCCATTGATCTTAACTCGACTTTTGATGGCTTCTCTACCCTCAAAATCGTACCAGTACTGGACGCCTTTCATCTCGAGAGAGCCATCAGCACACGATCGCTGCATCGGGAAACAGCCTCTGAGTCCAGACTGGACAGTGCGCAAAGCAACTGAACTCTACAGGAGTCGTCTTCCAGACTGGCTCGAGCGTGAATCGCGTCTGCATCACCTGACCTCGTTGCCGAAGTGGACATGATGTACCTCGCCACTTGGGATGCCGGTCTTCCACTGTGAGTTGGTGAGTGATTTATGGGGTGCAGTACTGTACAGTACCGACTATCTGAACGCCCTCCTCGACTGGAGACTGAGAAGCAGACAGAGACGACTTCAAACATTCCGTCTTCAGCGAGGCAGTCAACCGCCCATCGTTCATCTGGCCCACCAGCGAGCCCCGACTATACGTGCCTTTCCCCCGTTGAGATACCGGAGACTCTCCTCGTGAATCCATCCATCGCCCTCGACCACTGCCTCACCTCCCTGTCCTACGAGGGCCTCTCGGTGCCTCCAACGTCAATCCTACGGACGGCAGTGCGCGAATGTCTCACTTGGAATCCTCGTCCTCCCAGCCCACAACTGTGCACTCCGCTCCATCCTCGACGTCGCTATGGGCCTGTTCAAGATCGCCACGCTCTGCGCTGCCAGTGCCATCGCTGTCTCCATGCTGCCCCAGGAGGTCGACGCGCACGCCTTCCTGTTGCTGCCAAAGGCCGAGTTCGTTACGGACAAGAAGAACCACTACGCGTACGTCGTGGACGGCAGCAAGGTGCCGCCGGCCTCGTCGTACACGACTGGTAACGCCGACCGCAACGCGCAGGGCTTCACGGCCAACTACAAGAAACTCGCGCCGCCGTCGCTGCGTGATTTCATTCTGAAGAACCAAGTCCGCGCCTCGGGCCCCAATGCCCCGGCGGGTGGCACTGCCGAGTGCGGTCTCTCCAAGCCAAACGTCACCCCGCAGCCACTGCCCGACCACATCGAATTCGGCAACTACAACCTCCAAATCAGTGGCGGGCTGCACCCGGGCCCGTGTGAGGCGTACTGTGACGACGAGATCGTCATCCCATTCACAGAGGACTGCCGCACGCGGTTCCACAAGGGCATCGCGTACGACAAGGCCAAGTGCCAGGGCAAGTCGCGCTTCACGTTCTACTGGTTGGCGACGCACTTCCCATCCTTCCAAGTTTATATTGGCTGTGTGCCACCGGCAGGCGCGAAGGCTGGAGGCAGCACTGGTGGCATGGCCCGGAACGCGACGATGCCGGCGATGAACAAGCCAACTCCCGTAACTGCGAAGCCTATGGCACCTGCCGCTCCAAAGCCCATGGCGCCTGTCACTACAAAGGCGGCTGCGCGTGCCGCTGACAAGACGGTCACGGCGCCTGCCAACGGCGTCCCGAAGGCGCTTGGATCCAAATGCAAACGTCGCTAAACGCAGCATTGGCAGGCAGTTTCCTATGAGCGAGAGTGCTGAGGCTCTCGATCGTTTCACTAACCGATTTCTTGAGCTGAAGCAGTGTTGAGCCTCAGCTGAATGCCATTTTGAGGTTCGTTGCCACCAAGTCAAGGTCAACGTGTAAACGAACTCAAACGATCCAGACTCACTCTATTTCGACCAATCGATTCTGTACGCAGATCTCATGTTAGCCAATCGCGGCGTGGGAGAGTTCAGAACTGATGCCACTTCAACGGCCGTCTGCGTCTGGCTCTTTACTGTTAACGCGCAGGGGGGGGGGGGGGGGGGGGGGGGGGGGGGGGGGGGGGGGGGGGGGGGGGGG
>JAADXN010000950.1:0-12872 GCA_023337875.1 Pythium apleroticum | reverse complement strand
TATGGGAGGTGCGTGACAGCGTGGGAAAAGTGCCTCGTTAGCACAACTCCCACGTGGAGCAATCTGATTGGCGCAAAATAGTTAAACAACGAGCCAAAACGAGCACATGGAGCCTCCAAACGGTCATTTTTGGATGGTTTTCAGGAATTTTGGCGCGGAGTGTAGAGCACACGTCGTTTTCGCGGAAGAAAGCTCACCAGTGATCACACAAAAGCAGCTTTTCGTAATCTAGTGTAATGACACTTTTGACCAATGTGAGCGAAGTCCCCTTTGTTCGGATGGATCAATGTGTTCTGTACAGTTTTCCACCAGACGAGTTAAATCGCTGTAAACGCATCCCTGTCACATTTGCTACTACAAAACTGGAAAAATGGCGATTTCTAACTACTGAAAGATGATACCCCGCTTAGAGTGATCAGTACCACTTCCTTACTCGTCTGGTGGAAAACTGTAGTTGTTCACACCACGAGTTGAATCTGAGAAGGAGAACGCGACGTGATAACATCACAGACTTACGTGAATACAAAGTTTGAGTCAGACACTATTAGGACACATTTACGATTTTGAAATCATGTTATTAATATCAGTCGAACTGTATCGAGAAATTGACGTTACGTAATCGTAATCTTTTCCAGGTTAGGTGTTGGTCTCCAGTCAGGAATGAACGAGGTTTATTCTCCACTGCTGCAAGACGCTGGCAGCAATATAAAAATTGATTTGACACCAAAGCGCTGCCTGGAAGCATTGGCACAGGCACTGGTGATCTCAAACCATTCATCACCTGCATGCCTCGATGCGTCGCTGACATTCACTTCATTCTCCTCAGCATGAAAGCCTATTCGATGATGATGCCGGGAGTATATCACGATCACGACTCATGATTCCCGAGCGATGGCGTCACTCGAAGGCTCCAGTGAAGGCTTCGTTTGTGGGTTGACGGATAACGTGCAGTGGCAGAAAAGGGTCGTTCCTGTGCGGCATACCGGTACTGTAATGCACAATCTCAAAAATCGAAGACGGCTTGGGTAAGGCAGCTGTTCCCCACAGCGTATTCACCACCCGCCTTAGCTTCTTGACCAATCCCTTGTGGCCGTTGGGTCGTTGTGACCTTTCACAACGGTACCAAAATGAGTCACACGACGTCGCAAATCGAAATCTTGGGGAAGTTCTCGAGGCTGCCCTACCCCTTTGACAACGTCAATGCCAGCATCGCATGACGGATTTCAATTCAAGACTCCACCCACGGACTGTGCGAATCGCAGTGCGATGCCACGGTGGAGTGCGTCTAATTTCTATCGTCGGCAACCAACGTTCCAACTCACACCAACGAACGGCGTCGTCGGCGCCAACAAGCGCACAGGTTGGTGAAAACGCCAACTTTATCCAACGAAAGCCGCATCCATGATGGTGAACACTACCGCGCCGCCAGTATTGCCGCCGCTCAAGCACCTCACCGGCGCGCGACTGCTCCGTGAACACACGCCCTTCATGCCCCTGCGCGCTGAGCATCCGCCTCTGCGTGGGCCACTGACAGCAGCGGCCCCATCCTCCGACGGGCGCCTGGAGACGCAACCGCAGTTGGCCTTGTCCTCTTCGTCCACGAGCTTCGAAAGCCGATCGACGTCGACGGAAAGCGGCGGCCCGCAACCAACAGCAGCCTCTGAAGGACGCCTCCACTCGGTGAATGGCTCCTCTGACGAAGAGCGTGACGGCACCGAGCCAGGGGACGCGCCTGTGGCGATAGGAGACAAGCGCGCGCGTCGTAAGGAGCAGTGCCGCGTGAACCAAGCCGCGTACCGGAAGCGCAAGCGCCAACACGAGCAGGAGCTGGCGCGATACATCAAGACGCTGCACATTGAGATCGGGGAGCTGGTCCAGCAGAAAGACGCGCTGTCCTCGCACCAGATTTCCATGAGTCAGCAAACGCGACAGACGGACGCGAATGAGGAAATCGAATCCTTCTACCAGTCGATGAACGCGGTGGACACGAACGCTCAGAACGAGCCGCCCCACGCACAGATCGCGGCGCTGCTGGCGCTGCAGTTCGAAGAGTTCGAGTCGATGGACGACCTGCAGCGTCGGTGGCACGAGCACTGTCGCCGCTTCCATCGCTTCACGCTGCGTGTGCAGTCCGCGCGAAGCTTCGAGGTCGGAGAGCTCGTGCTGATCAAAGTATCGGCAGAAGTGGAGATCGCGTTCGTCCCAGACGCGTCGAGTGCCAGCGATCGCAGTGGGCAGTGGTGGCAGGCGCCGCTGGTGTGTGCAGTGCAGCATCAGTTCGAAGTGGATACGACCAGCCACTCGATCTCCCGCGTCGTGTCCGAGGTGGACGTCGTCGCTGCCGTTGTAGTGGCCGCCAAGCGCGTCACGCGCCACGTGCCACGCGTGCTGGAGGAGTTTGTGGATCTGTGCGGCGTCCAGCGCTACCCTCTCCCAGTTCTCACCCCGTGACACGACACCACACCACATCCACAACACTCTCAGAATACGAGCCGCAGTGTCCTGTGGGATACAGGAAGACAACTCCCCCAGGTTGACCGACAACGAGAAGAGGTGCAGGGACACATCGGAATTCACGACAATATCAGATATCGCCACGCGCGGACGGAGCACGAGGCAGCACTTAGGAACTCACCTGACAGACGTCAAAAGCATTAAAGTGTAAGTTTAATGACATTAAACGATACACAAATGGCCAAGTCATGGCCTTCCTGCCATCCCATCGGTGCGGACTTGGGCGGCCAGCACAAAGGCGTTAGCGTCACAAGAATGAAAGAGGAAGAAGAGTTTATTTGACGCCCACAATCACGGCAAATCGATGCGTTGTCGAAGCTCACAAAGCGTTCACGATGAATCAGAAGTGTGAGGAATTAGAGCCACGGACAGTGAAGGCTGCAGCCGAACGTCCAGTCTCGACGAAGGCAACGAGGTGCTGGCAGCTGAGCCGTGATGAGAAACGCTGGGTTGCGCCTGGTCTCTCCATCTCAATTGCGAAGAATGAAAACTGAACAGCGCGCGTCACCTGCAGAAAGCGATGGCGACGATGGTGAAGTTGAAGTGTATTGAGTTACACGCTCATAGTGAATCCAAACTAATGAGCTGAGCCAATCTCAGCTGAAAACGCGAATGGGGCCGTTTAAGCAAACTTTGTTGCAGACTTCCTGCCGTCGACACGAGTCTCCACGGTGGGAAGACGTGTAGAAGGCGATGATGATGGCCAGCAAATATTGTACCCGTCGAGATGAGCTATTAACAAACAAAATCCATCGTGCAGCGAAAGTTGATGAAGAAGAGGAGACCATCGAAAGGGCACGCACAAGTGCATACGGAAACCACGCGAGTCACTTAGAAAGCCGACGTGCTTCCGAGACAAACTCCAGGCTTTGAGAGATTGCCGGTCACGTTGAGCGGGGCTGCTCCACCCAAACGGCCGAATGATTGCGCCTCTTTTGCCGAAGAAAGAAGAAGGATCTCGGGGGAGTTGAATCGCCTCGTGCTACGTTATCAGAAGGTCGGACGTCGGGTGAGTTGTTGGGCCGTGGCGTGGCTGGCTCGGTCGCGTCTTTCCCCGGTAATGATCGCGTCCTCAGTGGCAGTAAGCTCGAGCGAAATAGTGAGCATCGTTTGGTAAGCACGCCCGCAGTCCACGAACGCGCTTCGGCTGCGGCAAACTTTCTCGAGGACGATCGCGAGCTGGTTAGTAATCACTGCCGTCGTCTATTACCGCCGGTGGGAGTGCGTCCCGTTCCGCGGCCGTTAAGAAGCTCGCTGCTGCGACGAGCATGATCGTTGCGGTCGCTCTTTCGTTCAGGTTAACTCCGACGCTGATCCTGCTGACTCGGCTGCTGTTGCGGCGTCACACCATTTGTTAAAACAAGCCCCATGAGTCCCTCGCCCACCTCAGCACTGTTCGGGTGAGTGCTTCGGTCCCTTCGGCGCGAGCGCCAGAGTAGTATCCGTGGGGGTGAGCGAACGAGGAGACATACCTGTAGCACTTTCGTCCAGCCGCTTCCGCGTTGTACTGTAGGCGGGCAGCATCGCTGCGAGCGCGAATGTCTTGCTGCTGATGGACGCTGTAGGTGCCTGCCTCTGTAAGCCTTCCAGCCTGCGTCTCTTCTCCTGTACGGTACTGCTTGACGTGATCTAGCGCCCACAGTGACACAGACTACCCCTATAGTGTAGGCAGCCTACCACGACTGCAGCGCCACTTACTCCTTGACGCTGTGTTCTTGGATTCCCCTAGCAGCGTCTGCGGGCCGTAGTGTCGGTGCAGCAGCGACGCCTTCCGTCCGGTGCTCTGCTGGGGAGTTGTGGAAGCGGTGTCAAAACGGCTTAACGGAGACCCTCGAGAGAATGCCATCGTTTGTGACACGTCCCACCCGCATACAGTATTTATTTTGACAGGCGGATGGATCATTCAGCGAGATGCTGGCGAGAATGGACGACGACAACGGCAACGAAGTGGACAGTGTGACGTGATATGAGACGTCCGCTTGCTTCCCACGGCCATAGTTGTGTTGTTTTCGCAATCCAGTAGCAGTAGATCCAGATCCCAATGATGTTCCCAGTCATACGAACCCTGCGAGTGTCACGGGAATGCGGTCGCACAGCAAACCCGCAGGTCGACATCATACATGCATCGACTTGTGCGACGGCAAGAAAGACAGCCACAGCAATTTACTCCGATTCTACGCATTGTCACACGCGAAGCCAACAGGAATTGAGGAGCATTTCCGTGAGGCTCTCGAGCACGGAGGCAACACAAGAGCCCAAGTGGTATCCACATACACACAATCGTCTGGACAAGCTAGTCGATCGCCGTGGTGACGCAGCAACAACTCCTGTAAATTTATGCGTGCGAGGTCAGTGACAGTGCGGCAGCTTCAGATCTTCTCACGGACCTCTCGTCTGTCGTGCTACTGTAGAAACCTGACCCGGCAAGTTCACGTGTCCCGCAGCATCGTGGTCGAATCACTCGATACTTCAATCAACAGCTAGAAGGTAGCTCTTCACTTGGACACCGTGACCAGTGCCACTCGCTTCTTCTTCTTCTTCGCTGGCAGCGTGGCGCTATCGGCTGACGTGGGCGCTCTCTTCCTCTCGTCCCCCGCCGTCTCAGCGTTGATCTTCTTGTCATTGCGTGTGTATTTGAAGTAGAGTAGCGGCCGGATCACCTGCGATCCGTTGGCTTTGCCGCGATGCCACACGCGGTAGTCCATCACCAGCGGCGTGCCTGCAGCCACGTAGTGGGTCACGCTCTCCAGCTCGGCGTAGTCCTCGAAAGCCGAGCCTCGACGACCGTCGTCGTGGAACTGCGACCGCTTCTTCATCTCCGTGCCGCCGACCTCCGGCGTGACGTCCACCAACGGAACAAACACGTTGATGCGGTCGGCTGCAGCCACAACAAATGCAGTCAGTCGGCTAGTCATAGCTGATGAAAGGCCGACATCAGCGTACCTGGTTCGTGCGTGGTGAGGTTGCGGTGGACGCCGTCGAGATGCCAGTTCTGGTCGCTGTCTCCAGGCCGCGCGAGCACGCATCCAACATATTCCAGTCGGTACGCCGCGCCAGTCGCTTCCGCCGACGCCGATTCCTCCGTCGGTAGTTTGAAAATGGCGTCCACAACGCGCTTCCATCGCGTTTCCAGCGCCGTTAGCATCCCGATATCCACCGGATCCACGCCAGCCACCAGTTCCTTGTCAATGGGAAGCGTGGGGACAAAACTGGCCAGTTGCATGTCGATGCGGCCGCCCTTGCGCACGTAGAAGCCCGGGATCCGCTCGGAATTGGCTTCGATGTCGAGGTCGATGTCCCGCGTCTTGGCGACCGCCAGGAACTGCTCGTAGCGCCTCAGCACAGCAGCTCTCACGGCTGCTACACTCTCCTGTGTTAGCGCATGCGCCTCCGTGTCCAGTGCCACGAATCCGTCCTCGTGGAACGCGCTGGCGAGCGTCTTGCACGACGTCCCATTTCCATCTCCATCGGGGGCCGCCATGTTTTTGTGATTTGGGAATTGTGACGTGTGTCGTCGCATTTCCGTTAAGAACACTCAGTTGAAATCAAACAAGTATGCAACCGATAACTGATATAGACGCTTCTTGGGTGGGTGCCGCCTTTCCGCCGGATGGACCCAACAGTCTGTTGGCTACAGAGCCTCGACCTGGTTCGTGGGCGCCGACGGCTCCTGCGGCGTCTCCTGCGTGTGGGTCTCCACTGCATCTCCGTTCGATGCAATTGCTGGCTCTGGATCCGTCTTCTTGGGCTGCTGCTGCTGCTGCTGTTCTTGCGACTGCTCCGCGAGCATCGTCAGGCGGAGCTGCTGGAAGACGTGGAACAGCAAGTTGAGCGACAGGAACTTGCCCAGCACCACGCACGCGAACTTGCGGCCGCGCACGCAGCCCTGCCAGTCCGCCAGCAGCTTGACGCACGTGTCCAGAAACGCTTCGAGCTGCGGTGGCCGCGCGTCCACGTCCTCAGTCGTCGTGAAGACCAGCGACCGCTTGGGGAACGGCACGTGCTTGAGCGTCTTGCGGATCTGCGAGCAGCCCTCGCAGCACGGATGCCGCAGCGTCTTGTGGAAGTCGAGGCTGCCGAACGGCGACTGACTTAGCGTCGGGCGCGCGCCGTCCACGTGGCACCGCTTGAGCGACTTGAGCAGGCGCTTGCGCAGTAAGTAGAAGCTGTTGTACCGCTCGGTCACGCGCAGTTGGAGCTGCAGCTCCGGGCAGTTGATGTCCATGGCGTAGCGCACGTGGCGGGCCTCCGTGGCGCTCTGCACGACGAAGAGCCCACGGAAGGCCACGTACTGGGTCTGCTGGGTGCCGCTGGCTGTCGGCAGGCGCATGAGCGACGCGCTGGTAGTGCTGGCGAGCAGCTTCTTCCTCATCACGGCGTCGCTGTCCTGCACGATCTCCGGCGTCGCCGTGGTGTGGGCGGTGGGGTCTGCGGACGACATGATGGTGACGACTGTGCGGGTGCTGTTCTGAACTGGCGTATCGACGGAAAAGCCCGGAGGAAACATGGTTTGTTGGGTCGACGTGAGGAAAGGCAGGCAAATCCTAAAATACCGATTAGAATGCTACGGTCTCACTTATCACAGACAAAGAGATCCAGACCAGAACGCATGCAACACGGAATAGGTGGATTGCAAGGAGCGACCATGTGTCTGAGCCGCATGGCTCGAGCTCTCTCGCCGCCTAGAAGGCGCCACTGCCAGATGGAGAGTCGTTGCCGGCCTCTCCCTCTCCTCAATCTTTCCGCACGCTTTCCTCCGCGCTTCTCCAGCTGACGCGCATGGTATCAGTTACGTGGTGGTGGTGCATGACGAGTCTTCACTGGACACCAGCCGAGTCGACGCGGAACAGATCGCGGCTCGAGTCGATCGTCACGATGCCGCCAAGTGGGAGTGTGAGCACGGGGTCTGTGTGGCCAATGTCCAGGCCGTAGAGAATTGGGAAGGTCTCACCACGCGTGTGGTAGAGAACCAAGCGCGTGAACTCGCGGACGCTCTCGTCCGAGTGGGCGAACACGCGGCCCACCACGAGACCGGCGATCTTGCGGAACGTCCCGTCAATCCGCAGAGCGCCGAGCACCATGTTGATGTTGTTGAGCGACATGCCTTCGTCGAACTGCTCGCCCTCGGGCGTCTCCAGCAGCAGGATCGCGCCTGTCAGATCTGGCATGAACTCCGTGCCACGCACGTTCAACAGCACAGGCAGGCAGCCGCCTAGCAGCGTGCCAGTGGCGCTGCCTTCGCGCAGCCACTCGTAGCCAGCGTTGGGCTTCATCTTGTTGTCGTAGGTCTCATCAGCGCGCGTGAACCAGTTCGCGGTCTTGTCGTCCGTCCACTCAGCGGACGGCGCGATGGCTCCAAGCGGCTCGGGCTCAGTCAACGCCTTCCAGAAGTGGCCCATCGTGTAGGATAGAGCGGTGGGGAACTCGCCGAACTGGCAGATCGCACTGGGTCCGTAGAACGACACGATGCCAGCCTTGGCTTGCAACGCGCAGTGGAGCGACGTGATGTCGGAGAAGCCCACGAAGATCTTGGCGTGCGCTCGGATCAAGTCAAGGTCCAGATACTCGAGCAACTCGTGGCTGTTAAAGCCGCCGATCGTGCAGACGATCGCTTTGATCTCTGCGTTTAGGAACGCGTCCATGAGATCTGCGGCACGTGTGATCGCATCGGCGGAGCCGTAGCACGGGTACTGGGCTCCATAGATCGATGGGTCGAGGGCGTCCTCTCCACGCTCTTCCACCAGCAGCGCGACGTTTTCTTGGGGCTTCCGGGCCACAGAGGCGTAGATCTTGACCTTGTAGCCGCTCGCCTCCAGCAGCTGCGTGGCTTTCTGCAGGCGATGCGGAACGAACGCCGCCAGTCCGGACGCCGGCGCGACGAACGCGATCGTGTCGCCTGGCTGCAGCGCACGAGGCCGAGCGTACGCAGAGGAGTCAGGGTCCGACATCAGTGAGGATTCGTAGCACAGGGGTGGATAGCTTGGTGGTCTCGATGGCAATACCAAACTGGTCAATGCCATCGTGATAGAAATGGCATCGCCACGGTGGCAATACATCTGCGACGTGTGTTGAAGAGCTCTTCTGAGAAAGTACAGCCCTTCCTCGTCCACAAGAACAGGCGGATGGACGACCGCCGCAACACCTGGCGTGTTCCACCCAATGCATCCACTTCGAGTGATGGTCAGTACGTTAAACGACCACCCCCACTCCGTTTTGCAGCTAAATCCTACCTTGAAGCCGCTAAAGTGTAGCAGCTGGTGAGCTGCTCGCTCAAAAGTGAACCCAAGTTGCCCGAGCGTGACTCAAATCAGCCAAATGAGACCTTCCGCCTCAACAACTCGCCGCATGCTTCTAATCTCGCCCGCGCCTCAGCCGCAGGTGCCTCACCAATCCTTTCGTTCTATATATACTGGACCTTGTCTTCCTCGCCTCTCTGGTCTTCTCACTCGCCATCTCGCGCCGCTGTCCGCACCCCGGGCCGTCGTCTTCCAATACATCCCATGGTCTCCGTTGTGCTTCCCGTCGACCTCAGCCGTCTCTCTGCTGCCACGCAGGAAGCATCGGCGCTTCCCGTCGCGTTGGCGGCCTTTGGCGGCACGCTGCTCGCCTACAAGCTGCTCTTCCCGTCCACTCCGGCGCACGAGAAGTACGCTGCGGCCCACGGTCTCACGGGCGTCAAGCCGGCCATGCGGCTCAAGAACTCGAGCTTTCTGCTGGGCGACGTGGCGGAGATCCAGCGCAACGCGCTGCGTTTTAACGACTGGGTGCTAGAAAAGACGCTCGAGTGCGACGAGAAGCCGTGGCTGCGCGTCGTGCCGTCGCTGGCCGACATGGTGATCGTGGCCACGCCGGAGCTGGTGGAGGACGTGACCAAGACCCAGAACGACGTGTTCGGCAAGGGCCCGCAGACGCGCAGGGTGTTCCACGACCTCATCGGCGACAGCTACTTCGCGCAGGACGGCGAGTCGTGGTTCCACCAGCGCAAGACGTCGTCCAAGTTCTTCTCCACGCGCATGTTCCGCGAGGTGGCCACCACGATGATCAACAAGCACGCCGAGCAGCTCTTCGCCGCGCTGCGGGCGGCCCAGGACACACAAGAGGAGGTCAATTTGTCGCAATTGTTCCACCAGTTCACGCTGCAGGCCATCTCGGAGCTGGCCTTTGGGCTCAAGATGCAGCTCGTGGGCGCGAAGGAGGACCACCCTCTGGACACGGCACTCGACGGCGCGTTCCCGCAGATTCTGCGTCGCGTGCAGATGCCCATGTGGATCTGGCGCGTGCAGCGGTTCCTGAACATGGGCGAGGAGCGCAAGTACAAGGACATCACGGACACGATCCGCAAGCACGTGGCCGAGATGGTCTCGCAGAGCCTGGCGCAGAGCCGCGAGGGCCAGCGCAAGGAGGCCGCGACCATGGTGGAGCTGTTCATCCACGCCATGCAGAACGGCGAGGGCGAGTTCTCGCCCGAGCTGCTGCGTGACATCGCCATCATGTTCACGATCGCGGGCCGCGACACGACCGCCGACACTATCAACTGGATGTTCCTCACGCTCAGTAAGAACCCGGAGGTCGAGGAGAAAGTGCGCGCGGAGCTGTGGGAGAAAGTGCCGCATCTCATGAGCGGCAAGGTCTCCACGCTGGAGATGGAGGACACACAGCACCTCAACTACATGGAGGCCGTGATCAAGGAGACGATGCGGCTGTACCCGGTCGTGCCGCTGAGCATGCGGCAGGCGTACCGCGACGCTGTGCTCGTGGACGGCACGTTCGTGCCGGCGGGCTGCTCGGTGGGCATCTCGACGTACACGATGGGCCGCCTGACGAGCGTGTGGGGCGAGGACGCGCTCGAGTTCAAGCCCGAGCGCTTCATCGACGAAGCTACGGGCAAGCTGCTGTCCGTGTCGTCGTTCAAGTTCTTCAGCTTCCACGCCGGCCCGCGCGTGTGCATCGGCATGAACCTGGCGATGCTCGAGATGAAGCTGGTGATCGCGACGATGCTGAGCCGCTTCCGCCTGGACGTGGCTCCGAACGACGGCAGCTACAAGTTCTCCGCGAGTCTGCCGCTGAAGAATCCATTGATGGTGCGTGTGCGTCCGGCCAAGGCGCCGGCCCAGTAGGCAAGCGACGGCTACGATTACTCTAGCGTGTTGTATGTGGAGTCAAGAGTTGAATCGTTACGTAAATGAAAAGAGAGACCTCCCAACGATCCTAGCAGGCTGCTGCGGGGGCCGACTGCACGCGTGCCAACAGCGGGTGCTTGAGAGGCATCGTGGCCGACACCTTGTAGCTTCCGTCGTTGGGCGCCAGCTCTAAGTGGAAGCGGCTCAGCAGCCCAGCGAGCACCAGCTTCATCTCGAGCATCGCAAGGTTCATGCCAATACAGATACGCGGCCCGGCGAGGAAACTGGGGAACTGGAACGCCGAGATCACGCGGAGCTTTCCCGTTGCCGGGTCGATGAACCGCTCGGGCTTGAACTCCAAAGCGTCCTCGCCCCAGATACTGCGAAGGCGGCCCATGACGTACGGCGACAAGCCCACCATGGCGCCCTTGGCGATGTACGTGCCGTCCACGAGCACGGTCTCTTCGTCCGCCTGGCGCACCGTGACGGGCACGACGGGGTACAGGCGCATGGTCTCTTTGATCACCGCCTCGACGTACGTCAGCGTGCTCGCCTGCTCCATGGTCAGCGTCGCCTGCTCCCCTGTCAGGAGCGCAGGCACTTTCTCCACCAGTTCCGCTCGCATCTTGGCTTCGACGTCCGGGTATTTACCCAGGACGTACAGGATCCAGCACATCGTATCGGCCGTCGTGTCGCGCGCGCCGACCATGAACATGACGGCGAGACTGCACAGCAGATCGGGCGAGAACTCGATATCGCCGTCGCGCATCGCGTGAATGAACAGATCCACGAGCGTCGCTGCGTCCTCGGGCTTCTTGGTGGCACTGGCGGCCAGGCTCTCGCTCACGAGCTCCGATACGAGCGAGCGGATCAGCTGCGTGCGCTCCTTGAACTGGCGTTCCCCTCCAACGTTCAAGAACCGCTGGAGCTTCCAGAGCCACGTCGGCATCAGCATGCGGTTAATGATCTGCGGGAATGCGTCGTCGATCGCCCGCTCAAGCGGGTGGCCCTCTGGAGTCCCCAACGTCTCGACCTGGAGACCGAAGCCCAGCTCGGCGAAGGTCTGGAAGGTGAACTCGTGGACGATCCTCGTGACGTCCACTTGCTGCTGCGACTCTCGGGCTGCGTCGAGAAGCGCGAACAGCTTGAGCGAGTGCTTGTTGATCATCTTGGTGGCGACGTCCCGCAGCACGCGAGGCGCGAAGAACTTGGACGCGATCTTGCGCTGGTGGAACCACGCCGGGCCGTCCAGCGAGAAGAACGCGTCGCCGATGATGTCGTAGAACACCTCCCGCACGAGCTTGCTCTTGCCGAAGATGGCGTTCTGGGTCTTCAGCACGTCCTCCACCAGTGCCGGCGACGAGATCATCACAACCTCGGCGACTAGCGGCAGGCGACGCCGCCACGGCTGCTCGTTGTACGTCAGCGCCACGTCCAGAACACGATCTGGCAGGCGATCCATGTGCTTGAGCACGGTGAGCAGATCGCCCAGCACAGGCAGCGAGGACTTGAGCGCCGTGGCCAACTTGACGTTGGTGAGACCGTGCTTGGCTGCGAAGCGCTCATGGGCTGGCGGACGCAGACACAAGAACACAGTGGCGGCAACGATGACAGTAAACGCCAGTTGCAAGAGCACGGGCTCAGATAAACTGGAATTGTCCATCGTTCGGCTTCGAGACGTTTTCGCGAGCGGGCAAATTCGGATGTGAAGAGAAGAGGCGACGCCGGAAGAAGCGGATCGAAGTCGTAGTTGAAGTTGTGAGGCGATTACGGGCCACAGCTTACTCGCCACTCGCCAAGGAGGCGGAAGAGGTTAGAATGATGAGGACCTTGGCTCACTACTGCATCGAAGAGCTTCGGTTGGCGGCGGAAAGAATCGAACGGAAGCCGTGAAGTGAGCGGTTTATTACGGCCACTCGGTGAGGAGACGTCAGTCATCAGGTTCAACGGGAAAAAAAAGGAGAAATTGACGACGACATTCTATTTTTTTTCTTAGTTTAGCTCCTAGAAAGAGTGGAACTAGCCTGGCTCATAGCCAGAGTACATGTACGAGTCGCTTAGAACATGGCCAGTGGGTTGGTGGCGTTCTCGGGGCGGCGCTGGATCACGTCCCAGTGCTCCACGATGCACGAGCCGTCCATGCGGAAGATATCCACGACGATGTTGGGCTGCGTGCCCGGCGCCGGCTTCGAGTAGTGGTGGACCATGCCGATCTGGGTGTTTGGGTCGAAGGCCTGC
>JAADXN010000949.1:0-12904 GCA_023337875.1 Pythium apleroticum | reverse complement strand
CACCAGTTGTTGGTCGGCACGGCGCGGTTCTTGATGGACGCCGCGTCGAGGTACTTGGGCGGTGCGAAGGTGCGCATGGCGTCCGTGGGGGCGATGAGCGAACTCGGTGGAGGACCTGAATCTGACGTCGAGTTGGCCGCAGCGCGGAGAGCGACATCACTGACGGCGACGAATGGGCCGAAGTCATCGTGGGGTGATGAGGCAGACGACGCTGATCCGTCGGTCGAGTGTGCCAACACTGTCAGCGTGGTATGCGCGTCAGCGATGATCGTCGAGGTCGAATTGGTTTCGTCCGTCAGGAAGCCGACGTCCTGAGCAGTGGCAGTCGTGAGGATGTCGTGGCTCAAGAGCGTGGCGCATCCGAGAGCGAGCGTGCAAATCGAAGGCTTCATGGTGGGAAACAGAAGGCGCGATCAAGATGGCAGTGGAGGAAGTGGCTTGCGTGGATCGCGGAGGATTTGCAAATGAGCAGCAGTGGTGCTGACGAAGCATTGGAGCTCAGTACCCGCTATGAGTAGCGTGCTTCTATCCCGACTCGCGTTACTTCCGAAGCTGCAGGCCCATGATATTGTGCTTGAAGTTCGCAAGGGTGTGGCACCGTGTGGTGCGCTTCATGCAGATTGAACTCTGATTATGCTCATCGTCGACGTTCCGCGCGAGACCAAATCGCATGTTGCCCGGCACACGGACCAAACCTGAAACAAAACTTAGAAATGAGCTATTCCATTCCATGATGCAACAATTTTCCAACTCGTTCCATGGTATCGGAGCTGAAGCACCTGTGTTGCTGCCTTAGTGGGCCACTTGTGGAGCCTACACCCACGCCTGAGGCACATCGTTGAGCCACATAGGCAGCGTTTCATCACCAGCTTTCTTCCTAAACACTGCCAGCAGCGAGAGCGAGTCTTCACGGAACTGCTTGGTCACCTCCAGCTCGTTTGTCACCTCCGGACTGAATACCGCGTCGATAGGATTCCACATCACCACAGCCCTGAGGCTGAACTTGCGTGCCGCTACGATTGCCACACGCAAAAGCTGCACGACTACCATGGGGCGGTCGGCTGGTAGACGTGCATGTACGATGAATGGCGTTGACTCCTTGAGATGGGGGCTCCAAAGGAGGAAGGCGTCGTCGTCGATGTAGACACCCGTCTGAGTCGGCGGAGACGAAACTCCACGGAAGCTTAGGATCAGCTCGCGCCAGGTGGCCGACTCTCGCGATGGTAGCAATGCAAAGACTTCCTTGTTTGTGTACTTTGCGCTCGCCATCTCCGATAGAACGCGTGCATTGTCTCGCTTCAGTAGCTCGTCAAGGTCTTGATCATGATAGAGCCTGGTCAGGGTTGTCTGATTATTGTCAACAGCGGCGTTCAGCGGTTTGCTGACGTCAAGCGTGGCTTCCGTTGACTCGTGGAGTTGCCAACCGAGCTTTTCGTAGAACGTCGAGCCGATTTCTGAGTACAGCATGGTACTAATGGCATCGGGAAACGTTGCCATTCGATCCTTCACGCTCTTGAGGAAGAAACTTCCGAGGCCCTGACGACGATACTCGGGCAGCATGTATACTGAGGACACGGTTCTCGAAAGACCCCGCGTGAGTTCTCCATCGAGGCTCCGAATCGCGCAGTCAAACGCGTGGCTCTCGCAGTGACAGAGTATGAGAGTCTCTCCTGGTACAAGATCCTCATCACCGACGTCGCTGTCGTGGCCGAAGTCTCCATTCACACGAGCAGGCGTCCGCACCACTAGCGCTAAGAAGATGGAGCCGCGCTTGGACTGGACGCTTGCGCGTCGCAGTGACTCCTTCGCCAGGTATCCTTGATTGTCCTGGGAGGCATCCCGCCAGTGGCTCGAGTCATCGATCTTCATTTGCACTCGGAGCTCCTCCCTCTGGAGCTCGACAAGTCGGTAGCGCCGCTCCATGACCGAGTCAGTCACAGCAGTCCCTCCCATCGCGTGCGACGCCGGACGAATTGTTGGAGCTGGAGCAAGATGATCTTCGCGGCTTTTCATGTCAAAAGATCCACAGAAGCCATCACTGTGTGCACCCACGTAAGTACGATATTACAACTTCAACGTCTACACATGCAACATCCTTGCATCTTGCATACGCAACACGACTGCTATCAAACCCATGCAAAGCGTTCGTTGTGGATCCACGTTGGTAGATCTTCTCGGTTAGGATCGTCTCGTACGTGCTTGAATAGCGTGAGGCTGGAAATCGAATCACTTCGCTCTCCGACAACCACACTGAGCTGCGTTGTGATGAGTGCAGACTGCATCACTGGCTGCGGGTCCCATACTTCAACGTGGGCGAGGCCGAACCGTTCTGCTTGAGCAACAGCCTCACGCACCAAAGTGAGAAGCGTCTCCGGCTGGCCATTCGATAGGCTTGAGTGGGTGATGTACAGCGTGGACGATCGAAAGTCGTGCGTCCAGAGGATGAACGAACCACCGACTTGAGCTCCGCACTGAATCGGGATCTCGATGCGGCCTTGGACGTGTGCATGAAAGACGCCGCTACAGAACTGCCATTCGAGACTCTCGCGCTTTGGAAGAACCACGAACACCTCTCGTTTGGCGTTTTCTTCGTCGAACGGAAGGCTCGCCTCCAGAGTTGATTGCTCGCTGGCCAACAAATCGTCCAGGCTTGAGTCGAGATACAACGGCTTGCAATCTTGCATCGTCGGCGAATCTCCATCGAGAAGGTCGATCGACTTGCCAACGTCGATCACTGCAAAAGCGGAGCGGTGAGTCTCCCACCCGAGGCGGTTGTAGAACTCTGGACCAATATCCGAGTAGAGCACTGAGGCGATTGACTTTGGTAGCTTCGCAAGCTGTTGCCTGACTTCCTTCAAGAAGAACGAAGCGAGACCTTGTCGACGGTACGCGGGGAGCGTGTAGACGGCATTCACGTGGAACGAGTGACCTTGGACGACATCACCACTCAGCGTACGCAGCATGCAGTCGAACGTATGGCTCTCACAGTGGCAAACGATCGCGGTATCCCCCGGTGTGACATCAGAATCGTCCAGATCGTCTGCAGCCCCAAACACGCCACCAACACGAGTCGGAGATCGCTCCACGAGACCCCAGACGATCAGTCCACGCAGAGAATGCGCCGTCTCGCGCTGTAGCTTCTCCTCGGCTTGGTATTCGGACAGCGTCATGTCGGATTGGCCCCATATCTCGAAGTCGTCTGTCTTGCACTGGACGATAAGCTCTTCTCTCTTCAGGCGCACGATGCGAAAGCGTGACTCGCGGTTGCTCGCCATGATTGTAGCGTCGGCGGGTGAAAATCAGAGTGGCGAGTGCACCACATCTAGTCCTCCGTGACGTTTTTTCAGCAGCAGCCCACGCAGTTGAATAGAGAGAGGGGGTAGAGAGCCGCACAGACTAAGCCCATGGCAATTGTTACTCACGATGTCGTGACGTAGAGGTTTTATTGATGTTCGCGCTCTCTTTCACAGTCGCTTGCTGTGCTTGGGACAAAGGGATGGAAGCTTGGCGGCACTCTTCGTGGCGACAGTGTCCATCGATCAGGTTGTAATCTCCCGAGACGTCCACGGAAACACCGTGCGCAGAGAGAGAGGAGTCGTATTCACGCACAGCATCTACAGCCGAGGACCCCGAGTGAGGCGTTGTGTGGGGAACTCCTCGCGTTCTTTCGCGAGATCTTCCATGGAGCTTTTCACCTGAGAGCCCCCATCCAACTGTAGCCATGTCAACAACGTTTCACCTTGTTTTGATGTTATTGTGAGAAGCTCACCGTGAATCAGATCACACTCCTCCGACGATCATTGACGTTCTCCGCAAAATGGCGAAAGCGAGCACCGTGAAGGCGATCTACAAGTGCCTCCTGCGCGACGCCATCGAGCTGCAGAGCACGCCGCAGTTCCGGCTGCGCAACGCACTACGCACGGAGCAGTGGGGCACCGGCTTCTACGTTCACCCTCGCACGGGGGGAGCCGCCGCAGGCGACGAGCCCGTGCGGATCCGCTCGCTGCAGGAATTCCTGGACGCGCAGGAGCGTGGCTTCCGATACGAAGACCACTTTGAGAGCGTGCCGGAGATTGTGCGTCAGAGCTTCAAGGCGAATGCGCCGGAGAAGGACCCGAAAATCGCAGCGACAAAGCTCGACGAGGCCATTATGTACGGTTTTGGTGGCCGGTACTTACAGCGGAAGTGAAGTGAGCGAGTACTGACGGTGTGGGCGTGTTGGCAGTGCGCTCCAGGAAGTGTCCCAGCAGTTGATCCTCGCGCAATGTTCCAGCGGTGCGTGCAATAGATTTCATTCTCGTCGCTGATGGTGACACTGATAACGCGTTTGTGGAGCAGTCACCAAGACCAACGGCGTCCGCATTGAAGCCACGAGCCAGTTCGTCCCGACGCACTCGAGCCCCGAGCAGAACCTCTTCCGCTTCACGTACCGCGTCACGATCACGAACGAGAGTAAGCACATATATGCTTCGCTTTGTTTTGCACTTCAACAGAAGCTGATCACAGTGGCGTGTGATGTTTGTAGACGCGGACGCCACAGTGCAAATCACTGGACGCCAGTACACCTTCATGAGCGAGCGCGGCCAACGTGTCGTGCTGCCCCGCAACTCGCCTGGCATCGTGGGCAACACGCCAGTGCTTCAGCCAGGCCAGTCGTTCCAGTACGCGAGTGGCATCGACTTGGACGCGCCACGGGGCACGATCACGGGCTGTCTGCACACGGTTCGTCGGGGGCCGAGCCATTTCGGGGATGACGAGGATACATTCGATGCCTACGTCTCCAAGTTCCATCTGATCGCGAGCGGCTACGAAGGCGAACGATAAACAACCGAGTCGGAGATCTTAGAGCTCGCTGCACGACTGCCAAGTAGTGGTGTGTTGAGTATATTCAGCGTTCTTCCTACCCGAGACCAATGTGGGATCTGGTCAGTTTTCGTGCAAGTTGGTTTACTCGACCAGCGCGTGGTACGTTGGGTAGTACATCTTGGAGGCGATGTAGTCCTCGAGGCTGGCGCCACGACGGATCTTCGGCCGGAAGCCCGCGATCTCGTCGTCCAGCGCACACTTCATCACGGCGGTCGCGACCTTGAGCGACACGTGGCGGATGTTCTCTACCGACGGGAACACACGGCCGCTCGCGATCTCTTCCTCAGTCATGCACTGCGACAGCGCCTTGGCCGCCGCGTACAGCATGCGGTCGGTCACACGCGCCGCCTGGCTCACCGTACAGGCGAGGCCGACGGCAGGGAAGATGAACATGTTGTTGCACTGGCTGATGGCGTACGTCTTGCCCTTGTAGTTGACTGGAGGCATCGGGCTGCCACTGGCGAACACGCAGCGGCCGTCGGTCCACTCGTACGCCTGCTGCGCCGTACACTCGGCCACCGAAGTCGGGTTGGACAGCGGGAAGATGATCGGCGTCGCCGTGTGCTTGGCCATCTCCTGCACGGCCTCCTGCGTGAACGCACCGCGAGCGGCGCTGAGGCCCATGAGCATGGTCGGCTTGACGGCCTTGATCACGTCCACCAGGCTCATCTTGTCATCGACGTCCGAGCGCGCGAAGTACTTCTGGCCCGAGTTCAAACCCGGACGCGAGGCGCCCATGAGTCCATGCTGGTCCAGAATGTAGAAGCGGCTGCGGGCCTCGTCGGCGCTCAGCCCTTCACGCAGCATACCCTGGAGCAGCGTGGTCGCGACACCGAGACCGGCACTGCCAGCGCCCAAAATCACAATGCGCTGGTCCTTCAGAGGCACGTCGACACGAGCACACGCACTGAGCGCACCGGCCAACACAGTCGCACCAGTACCCTGGATGTCATCGTTGAAGCAGAGCTGCTTGAGACGGTACGCGTTCAGCACGTCAGCGGCGTTGTCGCTCGAGAAGTCCTCGAATTGGACAAGCGCCTTGGGCCAGCGGTGGCGCACGGCACGCATGAACTCGTCGACCATGCCCCAGAAGGCCTCGCCCTTGAGACGCGGGTGCTGCATGCCCAGGTAGTACGGATCCTCCAGCAGCGTCTTGTTGTTCGTGCCCGTGTCCAGCATCACTGGCAGCACCTTGCGCGGGTCAATGCCACCGGCGGCCGTGTACAGCGCGAGCTTACCAATCGGAATGCCCATGCCGTTCACACCGAGATCACCGAGACCGAGAATGCGACTGCCGTCCGTCACGACGATCACCTCGACGTCGTCACTTGGCCAGTTGTGGACCATCGCGCCGAACTGGCCGCGGTCCTCACTGCTGAAGAACATGCCACGCGGGCGGCGGAACATGCTGCCAAACTTCTGGCACGCGAGACCCACGGTCGGCGTGTACACAATCGGAGCTGCACACATTCGAATCACGACAGTGAGTCTCACATGTCAAATCGACACCAAGCAGAAGTATCGTGCCACCAAGATGTGGCAGAATGCAACTGGCGTACCCATCTCCTCCATGTGGTTGATCAGCAGGCGGAAGAAGAGCGTCTCGTTTCGGTTGTGGAGATCCGAGAGGAACACGTTCTTGCGCAGCGGGTCGCTCTCGTTCGAGAACGACTCGTACAGCTTCGCGAGCTGCACGTCCATCTTGAGACGACGCGGCGGCACCAGACCTCGCAGACCTGCATGCCGTCATTGCACCATTAGCAAGAGCCATCCACGCATCACAAACCAAAGCGTGAGAAATCCTACCGAGACGGTCGCGCTCGACCATCTTGAAGCCCGTGCCCTTGTTGTACAGCGGGTCGTGGACCTGTCGCATTGATCATTCGGCATGAAGGGTGAGACATTGCTGCTGCATTGGGACGACATCCACAACACCACACGTACGATGCTAATGCCGCGCTTGCCCGTCTTGATCGGTGGGTTGTACTTCTTGAGCTTGTTGATCTGCTTGTTGTACGGCTCCGCAGCCTCCTCCTCTTCCTTCGTTGGCTCAGACGTCTCGCTGTAAAACCGCACGTGGCTCATGCCAGTGCAGACGCCGGCGCGCGTCGCATGCGCATTCTGCGCCGTCGCCACGGCCGCGCGCTGGAGATTCCGCGTCGTGCGCAGCATTGTGGATGCAGTGGGGGGAGGGTCTTGATCCGATGCTAATGACGCAAATGCGCGACTGCTGATGCGGGGCCTTGTAGACCTCCAGAGCCAGAGCCGTGAAGACAGGGGACGCGGGCGGTCAAGGGGGGGCCGACGCACGCAGGCTGCTTGGTGGATTCTGCTCGTCCGCAGAGCCGGCGCGTCTCTTCTTCAAGTGCAGCCGCAGGCGGGGGAGCTCCTCGTCTCTGGCCACCCACCCGATTGATGATGCGCATTCACAACACTCCCCTCGGGCGCCACGTCGTCGTGTAAATCCACAAATATTTTCGCATATCTCGTATAGTTTTGTTATTTTGTGAAATAAATATCAGGTTCAACACCGTGCGCTGGCTCGCAATGCACAGTGATTGGCCCAAGCATTCATACCCACCATCCTATTGGCTGAAAGCATGTGAGAAATGATTCGGGTGGGTTGGCCGTCCCCTGAAACCCGTACGAATCTGGGTTTGATGAGCTTTTTGGCATGAAGGATCCCGTCGACAGCGAGCGCATGCTGAACGGATCGGCTCCCCCTCATTTACTCATTCGGCGCTTTGCGTGTCAAGACCCAACAGCTCACCCCAAGGAACCCAACGAAACATGTCGGTGGATCCGGCGTTCGCGAACGCTGGCAAGCAGGACGGCATCGAGGCCTGGCGCATCGAGAAGATGCAGCCCGTGCGCGTGCCCGCCGACCAGATCGGCAAGCTGTACAGCGGCGACAGCTACATCTACCTCAAGACCACGCAGAGCAAGAGGTGCGTTGTCTGAGTTCACTGCTGCTACTGCTGCTGTGGCTGTGACGTCACGGCGCTGGATGGACGAGGAGCTCACGAAGCGATTCTGGTGGTGTGGTCACAGCGGCGGTGTGTCCTGGAACATCCACTTCTGGCTGGGCAAGGAGACCTCGCAGGACGAGTCGGGCGTGGCTGCCTACAAGTCGGTGGAGCTGGACGAGTCGCTGGGCGGCGGTCCTGTGCAGTACCGCGAGTGCCAGGGCCACGAGTCGGTAAGTTGACGTCGCTCAGGTGCCCTCCCGGTGAAGGAGCTCACGTTTGTCATCGTCTCTTCTTTGGTAGGACCTGTTCCTCTCCTACTTCAAGAAGTCGGGTCTCGAGTACCTGGACGGTGGCGTGGCCAGCGGCTTCAACACGGTCAAGCGCGACGAGTACGAGACGCGTCTCTTCCAGATCAAGGGCAAGCGCACGGTGCGCGTCTCGCAGGTGCCGATCAAGAACACGTCGCTCACTGTGGACGACGTGTACGTGTTGGACGCCGGCCTGGAGCTGTACGTGTTCAACGGCAAGGACGCCAACCGCATGGAGAAGGCCAAGGGCTTGGATTTTGTGCGCAAGCTCAACAACGACGCGCGTGGCAGCCGCGCCAACATCACGTTCCTCGACGAGGACCCAAAGAACAGCGCGTTCTGGACGGCGCTCGGTGGATACATCGACGTCACGCGCGTGGGCGAGTCGGATGACGCCGCGGAGCTCTCGGCGAAGAAGAGCACGACGGTGCTCCACGTGAGCGATGCCGGTAACGACCTCCAGGTCGACGAAGTGACTCCGGCGAGCGGCGTGCTCACCAAGGACCTGCTCAAGACCGACGACGTGTTCATCGTCGACGTTGGCGATGTCGTGTATGTGTGGGTGGGCAAGGGCGCCTCGACTGGCGAGCGCAAGGGCGCCATGGACGTCGCGACCAAGTACCTGCAGAAGAACGGCCGCTCGATCCACACGCGCATCACTCGTGTTGTCGAGAGTGGCGAGCCGCCAGTGTTCCAGGCGCTTTTCAAGGCGTGGTCGCCACCCAAGCTGCTCGAGTTCGGCCGCCAGCCAAGCAGCATCCCGACGCCGTCGCAGCGCAAGCTCGACGTGAACGCGCTTGTGTCGTCGCTGCAGACGTCAGAGGACGACCTGGGCGAGGACCCGTCGCAGGCTGGCAAGCACGACGTCAAGATCTGGCGCATTGAGAACATGGCTAAGGTCGAAGTGCCGCCGGCCCAGTACGGCCAGTTCTACGGTGGCGACAGCTACATCATCCTGCATTCGATTACGCCACCAAGCGGCAAGCCAAGCCACGTGATCTACTTCTGGCAGGGGCGCACGTCGTCGACCGATGAGAAGGCCACATCGGCTCTGCTCGTGACCAAGCTGGATGACGAGATGGGCGGCTCGCCAGTGCAGGTGCGTGTGGTGCAGGGCAAGGAGCCAGCCCACTTCCGTGCGCTTTTCAAGGGCAAGCTCATCATCCACGCGGGCGGCAAGGCCAGCGGATTCGCTAACGTGAACGACTCGGACTCGTACGACACGGATGGTGTCTCGCTCTTCCACGTCAAGGGCACCAAGCCGGAGAACACGCTCGCCTCGCAGGTGGATGAGGTCGCCTCGAACCTCAACTCGGGTGACTGCTTCGTGCTCGTGACGCCGAAGACCGTGTTCGAGTGGCAGGGCTCGGGCAGCAGCGAGGCTGAGCGCAACATCGCCCACAGCATCGCTGAGATTCTGCGCAAGGGCCGCTCTTCGGTCGTTATCCCAGAGGGCAGCGAGTCGGATGAGTTCTGGGGCTTCCTCGGTGGCAAGGCGCCGTACCCGCAGCAGAAGGTTGGCTTCGAGTGCCCGCACCAGCCGCGTCTGTTCCACTGCTCCAACTCGTACGGCTACTTCCACGCCGAGGAGATCGTCAACTTCGCTCAGGACGACCTGAACGTCGACGACGTGTTCCTCCTAGACACGTACACGTCGCTGTACATCTGGATTGGCACGGGCGCGAACGAGGCGGAGAAGCGCGAGGCGCTCAAGCTCGCGGACGAGTACCTCGCTGCCTCCAAGAGCGACGGCCGCGGTGACGGCACCCCAGTGGTGACAGTCCACTGCGGCAACGAGCCGACCATGTTCACCAGCAACTTCCTGGCGTGGGACAAGGCGTTCTTCGAGCAGAACGAGTTCGTGGACCCGTACGAGGCGCGTCTTCGCAAGCTCAAGGAGGAGAAGGAGAAGAACAAGCCAAAGGACGCGGTCGGCACTATCTCGAGCGAGTCGTTCCGCAAGACTGCGCCAGCCGCTGCGGCGCCTCCAGCGCCAGTCAAGGCGGCTGCCGGAGGTCAGGGCCAGATCTTCACGTACGAGCAGCTGCTCGCCGGCGTGGAGGGTATTGACCTCACGTGTCGTGAGGTAAGTTTTTGGAGCGCGTCTTTCGCTGAGGTGTGGGGCGACGTAACAGTGTGACTGACCATGGTTGTGATGAACAGACCTACCTTTCGGATGCCGAGTTCGAGAAGGTCATGGGCTCGACCAAGGCCGACTTCGCGAAGCTCCCCAAGTGGCGACAGCAGGCCAAGAAGAAGGAGACGAACCTCTTCTAAACGTCCACAACGCCACGGCCATCATTTTTACACGCAAACTCAAACACCACAGAACCCCCCCTGAGTCCCGCCGCACGTGAATTGCAGTGCTGGAGCAACCGAGACTTTTTATCCATGGAGAGCAGGAGTCCGCACAAGGCAGAGGTCCACACTACATTGCACGTAGACTCCTACTACAGAAGAAGCTGAGCCCGTCGTGGAAGTCGTAACGTCATAGCATCAGTATCAATTGGAGCCTTGGCGTTTGATTGATCCCATTCATCTTCGACGTCGCTGGAAATGAATCATCGTACTTAGCCGAGTATATGCAGTTCTGTTTGACGTTGCTCTTCCGTGGATGCGTCATCGATCCAGATGGCTCACGTCGAAGGTCTCCGATATTTGTAATTGAGCAGCTCATTGCAGACGTCACCACCACGCGGCGCCACAGCCACTCGCATTCCTCTTTCCACTACACTCCCCACTACTGGATGAGCGCCTCTGCTGCTACTGATCTGCCCATGGAGCAGCGCTTCCGCCTCGTGGAGCTCCAGAAGGAGGAGCTCAAGGTGCAGACCAAGATCGACGACTTCCCGCAGTGGGGCGCCCCCGCGCTCGACCAGGCCGGATACCAGCAGAAGGAGTTGCTGCAGCGGTCGACGGCCCACTCCCAGCGCGGCTCCATCTTCTGGGCGCTTGTGGAGCGAACGGCTGCGTATGCGAACGGCACGTTCGGTGAGGACAGCGACGTGGGTGACGAAGAGATCGTCGCTGGTCAAACTCCGATCTTGTGCCACTGCGAGAGCCACCCGTTCGACACTGTGCTGCGCAAACCGAACGGTGAGCTGACACGTGGGTGGTCCTACAACATCGGCTCCGTGTTCACGCTGCCATCAGCTCGTGGGAAGGGACTCGGGAGCTTCTTTCTCACGGGTGTCCAGAATCGCTTGCAAGCTGCGAAGAACGCCATTGCCTCGGCCCTCTACTCCGACATCGGTCCTACGTTCTATGACAAGCTCGGTTGGCGTCTGTACAAGTCGACAGAAGCTGAGATCAAGTTGGCGTCGCCGCTGAACGCTGCAGTGCAAGACGACGCGGCGGACGAACCGAGCCTCGCCAAGCTGTTCCTCGATCGACACCTCGACGATTTGCTCCAGCGCGACAACAAGCGACTCATCGGCGATATCACGAGCTCCAAGTACGACGGCAAAGAAGTCTTCGCGTCCCTGCCGTCGCGCGACTCCGTCGAGTGGCAGTTCTGTCTTGGCGTGCTGTACGCCAACCTTCGGGGCTTCCCAGCTCCGCCCTCGCAGACCGGAGTCCGCATCGACGACGACGCATTTCTTGTCTGGTGCCACAACCTCAAGGAGTCCACTTTGTACATCGTCCACGCACGCCTGCCGGTTGATCGGCCATCGGCCATCGTATCGCTTCTGCGTGCGGCGATCGTGGAGGCACGTAAGTTCGGTCTCAAGATGGTGGTGATGTGGGATCCTGTGGATGCGGTGCTGAGTCCATCCGTGACGAGTGAGGTTGACGTGGTGAAGCAGGACCGCGAGGACTCACTATCGTCACTCATCGTGTTTGAGCAGCACCGCACGCAAGCGGTTGATCATGGCGCGCTGCCCGTTTGGCTCAACAACGAGAAGCACGCGTGGGTGTAGAGATCTTCATGCCGGAATCCAGGTGTTGCCATACCGGTATTGTAAATGGACACGTCCGATCTGATACCAAGATGGATGGAATGTGGGTGACAATCCTTGTTAACGGACCTTGAAGTACTCTCTGATCCGGATGAGTTGCTGCCTTGCAGGCCGTGCGTTGTGCAATATATCTGAGCACGGTCGTACAGTGCAACCAGCTCGGTGATGGCAAGCAGCATGTCGAGATGCACTAAGTGCGCCATGCAACGTGAAGTTCAAGCAACTCGAATCAGGAGCTTCTTCACCACGCCGATGCAAGCGCAGCCCAGCCGTCAAGATGTTCACCAACGGAATCTCTCTGTGTGATCCGCCGCTCTGCCGGTATTCAAGATCCTCACTTGCAAATCCTCCGCGATCCACGCAAGCCACTTCCTCCACTGCCACCTTGATCGCGCCTTCTGTTTCCCACCATGAAGCCTTCGACTTGCACACTCGCTCTCGGATGCGCCACGCTCTTGAGCCACGACATCCTCACGACTGCCACTGCTCAGGACGTCGGCTTCCTGACGGACGAAACCAATTCGACCTCGACGATCATCGCTGATGCGCACACCACGCTGGCTGTGTTGGCACACTCGACCGACGGATCAGCGTCGGCTGCCTCATCACCCCACGATGACTTCGGCCCATTCGTCGCCGTCAGTGATGCCGCTCTCCGCGGTGCGGCCAACTCGACGTCAGATTCAGGTCCTCCACCGAGTTCGCTCATCGCCCCCACGGACGCCATGCGCACCTTCGCACCGCCCAAGTACCTCGACGCGGCGTCCATCAAGAACCGCGCCGTGCCGACCAACAACTGGTG
>JAADXN010000948.1:0-12939 GCA_023337875.1 Pythium apleroticum | reverse complement strand
GATGCCTGTGAGGCCCTCACAGGCATCTGGATTCGCCGCTGCTGCACCGCATGGAGCTCGGCCTTTGTGACTGGCCGCCTGGGTGGTTTGAGACGAATCACTCCCAGAATCTCCCGACGAGACTCGAGTCGCTCGAGGAGGTATCGCAGCCATGGCGTCCCGCGTGACGCTGCTGCTGTTCACGCTGCTGAGCGTGCTCGGGTCCCTCGCCTTGCCGGCGGACGGCCAGAGTTTCGGCTACACGACCAGCGCCGATGCCAAGAAGTGGCTCATCAACTCGGGCGACGGTCTCACCATCACGATGCTGCGCGCCACGTGCGACATCGTCTCCATCAAATACAACGACCAAGAGCTCCAGTACAAGTCCAAGTACACGCACATCAACTCGGGACTCGGCTCGGTCACCAGCACCATCAAGACGCTGGACGATGGCAAGAACACGGTCCAGATCACGTGCTCCAAGGCGGGATTGACGCAGTACTACTTCTTCCGTCCGCAGGAGAACGTGATCTACATGGGTACGTACCACTCGGCGGAGCTGGAGCTGCCCGAGCTTCGCTTCCTGGCTCGCTTGAGCCGCACGACCGTGACCAATGGCATTGCTGAGGCCACGCTGGACGGCATGGGCGAAGCCATTGAGGCCGAGGACGTGCTCGCCAACAGCGCCAACATCACGCGCTCCAAGTTCTACTCCGCCGTGTCGTTCATCCACGACCAGGTCCACGGCGTCTCAGGTCCGAAGGCCGGCGTCTACTTTGTCATGTCGCCCCACGCGTACGAGTCCTCAAGCGGCGGCCCATTCTTCCGAGACATCAACAACAAATGCACGGATGCCAACGAGCTCAGCTTCTACATGAACTCGGACCACACGCGCACGGAAGACTACCGCTTCGGTTTCCACGGGCCGTACGCCTTGGCGTTCACCGCCGGCCCGCGACCGCCAGTTAGTGTTGCAGACTTCAGCTTCTTCCAGGGCCTCGGCCTGAAGGGGTTTGTCGACGCCGAGCAACGCGGCCAAGTCACTGGAACCATCAGCGACGCCGCCAACGTCCTGGGCACAAACACCGTCGTCGTCGGCTTCTCCAACGACGCAGCGCAGTACTGGACGGAACTCGCAGCCGGCGTGAAGACGTTCAAGTCGCCGCTCATGAAGAGCGGAACGTACACCATGTCCGTGTACAAGAAGCAGCTCGTCGTGGCGACGGCTCAAGTGGCCGTGACTGCCGGTGGCGTCAAGACCCAGAACATCGCCGTAACCTTCGAGGAGAACCCCAATGCGATCTGGCAGATTGGCGAGTGGGACGGCACGCCTACCGGTCTGCTCAACGCCGACAAGATCCACAAGATGCACCCCAGCGACGCCCGCATGGGCAAGTGGGCCATCTCGACCTTCTCGGCTGACAACGACCCTGACAGCAAGTTCCCCATGGCGCTGTTCCGTGGTGTCAACGATCCTCTCACCATCACGTTCGCGCTGACGGCGGCCGAGGCCTCTGCGCCACGGACGCTCAAGATCGGCGTCACGCTGGCCCAGATGAACGGCCGCCCCGTCGTCAAGGTCAACAACAAATGGACGAGCCCGACGCCCGTGACCAAGGCCGTGGCCACACGCGGCGTCACGCGTGGCGTGATCACCGGCCACTACATCGTGTACGAGTACACGATCCCCGTGTCAGCACTGTTGACGGGCCAGAACAAGCTCGTGCTCACGGTGGCGAGCGGCAACAAGGACCCTCCGCAGCCTTTCCTGCACGCGAGCGTGGTCTTTGATGCCCTGGAACTCGACTAGGAATGTGGGCATACTTACTTAAGCGATTGAATGTACAGTCCTCAGTTGCCTTCACGGACGTTTGCTTGTTGCTCACAGAAGCCATCATCACGGTGTGAGCTGGCGAAGATCTGCACGATGCGTCAAAAGAACAGAACTGTGCGGACTTTCCAGTAAAACTGTGCGGATTTCATCCCTCCCGAGAGGCTTGGAGCGAGAGCCCATGCGGAGGGGGGGTACCGGTACCTCCTGGAGCATGATCGATCGCGACCCCACACAGTCCAGTATGATCTATCTGTGCCTTGCCCGCCACGAGCGAAGCGAAGTTGGCGGTGCAAACGCCGCGCAAGATAGCGCGAAGCGCGTCGCCTGATGAAATCCACCGGAAAATCCGCACACACAGTTTGATCCAAAAATCCGCACAGTCTCAACCCACTCTCACGGACCAGGTCTCACTTCAACGTTCGGCGTGGCCTCAACAGATTCAAGCGGCCCATCTCCCGTAATTTACTGCAAAAACACGGTATTATTCGCGAAACGGCGCTAAATACACGGTATTTTATCGGTGGTGGTGTCCTGATCGCATCCGCAAAAGCATGTGGCAGTGCCGCCCATCTAAACGCGATGGATTTCCGTCACGCCGGAAGCGCCGGACTGGCTGCTGTTGCTGGGGCCTGGAGACGGAAGTCAGCCGACGAACGACACGAACTGCAAGATGCCACTGCGCCCATCGTGGACCCGTGCAAGTTATTTACCCGAGTCCTCGACGCGGTTTAACGGAGACCGTGGTGGAAATATCGGAGACCTTGCCACGCATTGCTCAATTTGCAGCGAGCAAGAGACCAAGGTCTGAAGGATGTGGACTCGCATCTCGTTGGCGATTGCGACGGCGTGGGCGGCGCTGGCGGCGTCGACTGCGTCAGCGCAGGGTTTCGGCTACTCGACGAGTTCGGACGCCAAGAAGTGGGTCATCAACTCCGGCAATGGTCTCACCATCACGATGGTCCGTGTGTCTTGTGGCATCGTCTCCATCAAATACAACGACCAAGAGCTCCAGTACAAGGCCAAGTACACGCACATCAACTCGGGACTCGGCTCGGTCACCAGCACCATCAAGACGCTGGACGATGGCAAGAACACGATCCAGATCACGTGCTCCAAGACGGGATTGACGCAGTACTACTTCTTCCGACCGCAGGAGAACGTGATCTACATGGGCACGTACCACTCGGCCGAGCTGGAGTTGCCCGAGCTTCGCTTCCTGGCTCGCTTGAGCCGCTCGACTGTGACGACTGGTATCCCAGAAGCCACGTTGGACGACACGGTGCGTGCCATCGAAGCGTCGGATGTGTACGCGACGGCAGCCAACACGACGCGCTCCAAGTTTTACTCCGGCGTGCCCTTCATCCACGACCAGATCCACGGTGTGTACGGCCCCAAGGCTGGCGTGTACTTTGTCATGTCCGATCGTGCCTACGAGACGTCGATCAGCGGTCCGTTTTACCGCGATATCAACAACCAGTGCACGACGGCCAACGAGCTGAGCTTCTACATGAACTCGGACCACACACGCACGGAGGACTACCGCTACGGCTTCCACGGCCCGTACTCGCTGGTGTTCACGGACGGAGCGGCGCCGGCCTCCACCTCTGTCGTCGACTTCAGCTTCTTCCAGATGCTCGACCTAGAGGGATTCGTCGCGGACGAGGACCGTGGCCAAGTCCAGGGCGCCATCCACGACCCGACCAACGTGCTCGCCAACCAAACCGTCGTGGTGGCATTCAAGAACGCAAACGCGCAGTACTGGGCCGAGATCACGGACGGTGGGCTGGCCTACACGTCGCCGCTCATGAAGGAGGGCACGTACACGATGACCGTGTTCAAGAAGCAACTCGCAGTCGCGACTGCGTCCGTCGACATCTCCGTCGGCGACGCCATCACGCAAGACGTCGAGGTCTCGTACCGTGACAACACCGACGCGCTGTGGCGCATTGGCGAGTGGGACGGCACGCCCGACGGCTTCCTGAACGCCGACAAGATCCACAAGATGCACCCGAGCGATGCTCGCATGGAGTCGTTTGTGTCCATCAACTTCACGCTCGGCCTCAACGAAGACAGCGAGTTTCCTCTCGCGCTTTTCCGCGGTGTGAACGATCCGCTCAACATCCTATTCGACCTCAACGACGAAGACGCCTCCACGTCGCGGGTGCTCACCATCGGCGTGAGCATCGCGCAGAGTAGCGCGCGTCCGTCGGTGCGTGTGAACGACAAGTGGAGCGGCCCGATCCTCACGCCAGCGGCCGTCAAGACGCGTGGTATCACGCGTGGTTCCACTACTGGCTACTACAGCACGTACACGTACACGATCCCAACGAGTGCGCTCGTTGTGGGCGAAAACAAGATCGCACTGGGTATCGCGAGTGGCAACACGGACCCAGCGGAGCCATTTCTGCACGCGAGTGTCACGTTTGACGCGCTTGAGCTGGCGTAAGTAGATCGTGGATGGAGATTCAGCTCCCTAGACGCGTTGCAAGTGAGACGTGAATCCGCAGAAGTCGCCTCGAGGCCTTCAACACGCTGAAACGCAGAGACATACGCGTGCCGTTCAATACGACAAGCGGCTTTCATTTGTCGTTGGTCCACCAAGCAACGGGTCTCGTTTTTTGGACGCGTTTCACTTTGTTTCTTTCTACTCCAGCAGCGACGTATTCCGTCCTCGACTGAAGACGCTGCTCGTGCTGAGACGCCTCGGGTTCATCGACCGCAAGTACACGTCTTCCAGCTCCCGCTGTGCGATTTTAATCGCCGACGAGTTCTTGGCGTGGTGGATGCACGCCACGCAGAACGCAAACTTCTTGGTCTCGACGTACTCGGCCGTGGCGTCGATCGCGATGCTTTTCGTGACGACACACTTGGAGCAGACATTCTAGTCATAATAACGAGAAGCTTTCGTGAGCTGTGGGTTCCAGCAGAGCTCAATAAGATGAGAAAGTCCGCGCACGCACCTCACGACACAGTTGACAGATACAGGACGACGCGGCAAACACACTGCTCGCGCCGTTGCCTCGAAAGGCTGAGTCACAGATATCACAGAACTGCGCGTCCACCGCTGGCTGAGACTCCGGAATGACAGCGGACGAGCCGTGGCTGCTGTGGACGCTCGAGACGACGCTCTCCCGGTAGAGCGGATCGATGGTCTTGGCTCGGTGACGCTCGCGCATGAGCCAGTGGAGTTTCTTCTTGACGCCGACGTCACAGCTACTTGCTCGCGGCAGGAGCACGGCCATGGACTGCCTTAGTGCCGTCGACTGAAGCACCTTGCCCCGTAGATCCGTGAAGTCGATGGAGAAGACCTCAAGCCGCTCCTCGTCGAGCTGTCTGTAGATGGAGAGATGCGAGGCGTTGGCGCGAACCAGTCGGCCGTGGGAGTCGGGCAGGTCGCGGTGGTGGATGGAATGGTGGAACGCGACGCCGACGCTCTCGCCGGTGCTCAGTTCGGCTGACCGCACGCCCTGGAGAAGTAGCAAGTCGCGCGAGTGGCCGCCCAGCGAGGACGGCGTTTCTCGACTCGACCACGTCACGCCCAAGAACGACAGCGGGTCGTCAAGCGACGGCCCTTCGACCACTGCCAGCAGTGCCACGTCGTCGGCCTTCTGCTGCAGGTAGTTGCTGCGCACACGAAGCGAAGCCGCGTCACGAAACACATTCCCGTACAGCGCGTCTTCCAACGACCCGGGGGTCGTTCCGGCGACCAATAGCATGGGGACACTGGAGGGCACGGCCAGCTCGAGCATTGGGCCGACGGTCATGGCCTTGAGCTTGCTCTTGTGTCGCCACGTCTTGCGGTACTCGTCGCGTTCGCAGTACAAATGCAGGTCGTCCTGGGACCGCACGGCCTTCCAGCGAGTCGTGTCGACGCGACGTCTGTGGCGCAGAAGAAACTGCTCATAGGTGTCAAGCGCCTCGCGCTCGAGCGCGTCGCCGAGCGTCTGCAGCTCATGCTCGTCGTCGGCCGTGAGCGTGAGCTCAGGCAGTGAGGCGGACCAGCGTTTGACTGGCATCTCGCGTGGGCTGTGATTGCGAGAATGATAAATGACTTAGGATGGTCCCGTGGATGGCAGAGGGATCCACCCACCTGAAGAGACCTATCATAGAGAGCGCCGACGCGGCCTGCTGGCGTGGGGAGGGAGCTCCATCTGCGACTGACGCACGCACTGATTTTCTGCCACCTTCGTAAGGCACCTGAGCCTGTGAGATTTGGTAGACTCACCCATCAGGAGACGTCCTCGCCACAGAGACTTGCAGGCTGGAGACCTGTGAGACTGGATACCGTGTTGAAGCCGCAGGCCCACGCTCTGGCGACTCATCTGGCAGAACTGTCCATGTGGATACGTGGCGACCGAGAGAACTCCTCCAGCGTGCCTCAACAAGTGCTCCTGGACTAAGGGAACCGCCCAGCTCCAAGCCATAATCTCGTAGATGGTCCTGAGGATGATTCTCCCTCCCGCCGTGAGGAGCTTCCGCAAGGGTCTCTGATAATCCAGCACGCTGCAGACACAGTGTGTGGACCGCCCGTGCAGTTCACTCGGAATTTTTCGAGTCTTGCGCAGCTGCGAGTGTCGTGCCTGTCGCGTCCTCTTCTTCTTGAACGTGTAGCCATGTCGCCAGCGACTCGCCACTGAATAGGGCCATCTGAATTTCAGACTGAAAGGCACGAACCGAGCCCGCATTCTGAGGCGGGACTATTATAATACTGGCTTCCTGGGTTCAAGAACTGCTTTCGCCGCGTCCTCGCACCTGGTCTTGAGGAGACCGAGGGCTCTTAAGCTCTTCAGAGCCAGTATTGAGCGTCTATTGGTGGTTCGTAACGTGAACTCCATACCTTGCATTATTATGCATCGACAGGACCACCACAGTAGATAATGGAAGTTGCATCATCTACAAAACTGTGGTGGTCCTGTCGATGTTCATGTGGACACTACGAGCAGAAAGTCGTCGTGGTGTTACTTTTGTGCCCCCCATCTCGTCGAATGCGCGATGAGCGAGTGCGTTTGGCTCAAATGGCTCAACGTGCCAATGAATTGCCTCGAATGGCAGCGATGATAAAGTTCACGCCGCGAACCCGGGGAACTTGGTCCGAGCCAGGCTCAGCTCGCATGCAAAATGCCTAAATGTCTAGTCCCAGTCGACGTTTTGCGGTCGTGCTGCCAGTCGCAGAAGGCATCGGGAAGTAGATCCTGGAGAAAGCACGCGCTACGAAGGAGGACTATCCATGGCCACGGTGGCGACGAGGTCGGCCGTCTTCTTGTAGGCTCGTAAATGGTGATGCAGCCGTAAGACTCCGAGTCAGTCGGTGAGTCGTAGGGCAGTGACGTAGCACTGAACAGTGGAAATAGCTCGGCACTGCGTGGTGGTGGACATCGCACAAGTTGCCCAAGGCCCCGGGCACTAACGCTAGTCCCTCGTCTCCCAAGGTCTGTCCATGCCGGATACATGTACCTGGATGACAGTGGAAAGAACGCCTTGAATTTCAAGTTGAAAGCAGTGAGGCCAGACCTAGTGCATGCGTGATCATCCCACATCCTGCCGAGCCCAGACGCGCGCATAGGTGATTCTTGGAGCTGAGGCTTTGACGGCTCTCTTTCTCACTCACAGCTTCCCCTTTCGCCCATGCTTCCACCTGGAATAGATGAGAGAAGCCAATCAGAGCGCATAAACGATTTGATAATGGCCAATCATCATTGTCTGTGACGCGCGCGAGTCTCCAAAATCGCACTCGCGCGCGTCGCAGTTTCAACCTTCAGATACGGAGAACCCTGATGCGGCTTGGATCTCGACGCCGTCTCCTCGAAACATAGCTGAAGGAGATACTGATGCGGATGCTCAAACTGCAGTCTCCATAATTCATCCTGGAGGCCTCGAAGCGTGAGGTCGTTCTTGACGTCGTCGCTTCCTCGCGAAGGAATCGGCTGAGATCTATGGCATCCGCAGCGTCTGAGCCTCCGACAAGGAGGGCCGACAACGCTTCTCACATAGCGTGAGAAGTCACTCTGTTTTGACAGAATGACCAACGTTGGAGCGAACTCCCGCGTGTCGCAAACCAAAGATCGTGCAGCCCGATTGTTGGAGATTAACGAGCGACTTGCGTTGGTCCTGGCTCAGTGAGCCAACTTGAGGGTTGGTTGTGCGCGTTCTCGGTCTGCTGCTGGTTTTCCAGCACGAGAGAGTCATCCAGCAAACGAACGATTGCTTGTGATGTTGTCGTCAGACCCAGGCAGACATTGAAGCAGGAGAGCCAGCGGGTGTCGCAATGTGTTGCTCACTCAAGTTCCACCGTGGAGTCCACGAGCCAAGCGCCTCGCCACGCCAGAGCATGCAGGTTTGCGAACGACGGATGAGTGAGTTCCAAGACGATTTCACTTGGAGCTCATTCATCCGTCCACTGCCATCATCTGACTGCAGGCGATCGGCATCGTGTGCCCCGTGGGTACGTCTGCCTCGCTCCATCAGTGTGGCCACAATCAAAGCATCGACACCATGGACACACGTGCCGATCCAGACGTTGAAGAGCGTCCTGGTACTGAACAGCGACAGCATCGAGTTCAAGTGACCTCACAGCATCTGCCGTGGGGATTGGAGGATGGCACTGCAGGGCTTCAAGATTCCGTTGCGACAAGAACAGCGAGAATGCGGGGCACAATCTGCCGTCCACTAGCAAATAATTGAGGACAGTCGTCGAGGCGTTTGGTTATGCCAAGGCGAGAGGCACAGCAACACTCGAAGAACTCGCCCCGATAGCCTTCTCACTTTGATTTTTGACAGCGACTGCGACCCTCGAACCACCAAGCCTCACGATGTGGAAGCGCCTGTGTCTCCTCGCCGCAGCCGCGCTGCTTGCCATACCTACGGCCAACGCCCAGAGCTTCGGCTACACAACCAGCGCCGATGCCAAGAAGTGGGTCATCAACTCGGGCAACGGTCTCACCGTCACGATGCTGCGTGCGTCTTGTGACATCTCGTCCATCAAGTACAACAACCAAGAGCTCCAGTACAGCGGCAAGTTCACGCAGATCAACTCGGGCTTGGGCTCGGTCACCAGCACTATCAAGACGCTGGACGATGGCAAGAACACGATCCAGATCACGTGCTCCAAGACGGGATTGACGCAGTACTATTTCTTCCGTCCGCAGGAGAACGTGATCTACATGGGCACCTACCACTCGTCGGATCTCGTGCTTCCAGAGCTTCGCTTCCTGGCTCGCTTGAGCCGCACGACTGTGCCCACGGGAATCCCCGAGGCGACGCTTGACGGCTTCGACATCGCCGTCGAAGCCGAAGACGTCATGCGCAACAGTGCCAACATCACGCGCTCCAAGTTTTACTCCGGCGTGCCCTTCATCCACGACCAGATCCACGGCGTCTCCGGCCCCAAGGCCGGCGTCTACTTCGTCATGTCGCCGTACACGTACGAGACGTCGATCAACGGTCCGTTCTACCAGGACATCAACAACAAGTGCTCGGATGCCAACGAGCTCACGTTCTACATGAACTCGGACCACACGCGCACTGAGGACTACCGCTACGGCTTCCACGGCCCGTACTCGCTGGTGTTCACGGCCGGCGCCGCGCCAGCCTCTACCTCCGTCGTCGACTTCAGCTTCTTCCAGGGGCTCAGACTCACGGGGTTTGTCGACGAAGCCCAGCGTGGTAAGGTCACTGGAACCATCAGTGATGCAGCGAACGTCCTTGGCAAGAGCCCCGTTGTCATGGGCTTCAAGAACGCCAACGCGCAGTACTGGTCCGAGCTGGCGGCCGGCGCCAAGACCTTCACGTCGCCGCTCATGAAGGCCGGCACGTACACCGTCACCGTCTACAAGAAGCAGCTCCCCGTGGCCACGGGCTCCGTCACCGTCACGTCCGGCAAGACCACCTCACAGTCGATCGCCGTGAGCTTCAAGCAGAACGCCAACGCTACCTGGCAGATCGGCGAGTGGGACGGCACGCCCGACGGCTTCCTGAACGCCGACAAGATCCACAAGATGCACCCGAGCGACGCGCGCATGAGCAAGTGGTTGCCGTTGACATTCGACGCCGACGTGGACGCCGACAGCGAGTTCCCCATGGCGCAGTTCCGCGGTGTCAACGACCCGATCACCATCACGTTTGCCCTGACGAAGGCCCAGGCTTCTGCCTCGCGCACGCTAAAGATCGGCGTGAGTCTGGCTCAGAGTAGCGCGAGGCCTAGCGTGCGTGTGAATGGCAAGTGGAACGCAGCAGTGCCAGCGTCCGTGGCCGTCAAGACCCGTGGTGTCACGCGTGGCACGATCACAGGCAACTACATGGTGTACGAGTACACAGTGCCAGCGAGTGCGCTGGTCACAGGCAAGAACAGCATCACTCTGGGCGTTTCCAGCGGCGCCAGCGACCCGGCAGAGCCATTCCTCCACGCGTCCGTGGTGTTTGACGCGCTGCAACTGGAGTAGGATACCAGTGTAGGATACAGAACTTTGGCATGAGATCCTGAAGCCAAATCCAGTAAGAAATCCATCGATGACGTGCCGTAATCCTCCGTACAGTAGGGTCATCATGGCGTTGGGGGACACAATGATGGCCGGCCAGCCAGTGGCTGGCCGGCCCGTGGCAGGTCGGGCAGTTGCCCGACCCCCATTGTACCTTGGCGAGGGCAACTCTTTCTCCCGGTGTCTTCGCTGCACTTCGCGTGGACTGGGGGCATTCAAACTGCGGAGACCTTTGCAATCCGCTCGGCAGTTACCTCACAGGTTCCGAACTGGACGTGTCTGCACACCAAGCGGCCACAGAACAGATCCGGTGGCCCTTTCCTTTGGGCTGCGTCCTGGTGACGCGGGCGATGTGTCGACTGAAGCAGGTCACATGCCTGCGGTGCTGACTGGTCTCGCTATTCGTTTTGACAGTGGCGAACTGGCAGTTTGTGGATGTATTTTATCAGAGACCGTGGAAGTGAGACCGACTTGGGAATCGAAAGAAGGAGGTTCTGATGCCCAAAGTTCAAGCGCCAAAGCAAGAGGACTGAGATGACAGAGGGGGATGTGCCTTCGTCACAATCAGCTGCGCAAGCGGATCAGCTTGGAAATGGACGGAAGCAGCCCAGGGCGTGGGCCTCGAGCCCAAGTACAACAACCGCCATCGACTGTCTTGTGGGTAACCGACGTTCGCAGCGAGCGATCCACGAGCTCGAGCTAATCCGTCGTCGTCTCACTCACACTCACTCTTCAGCCCGCAGTTCGCGAAGCAGACGCTGTCCTGGAAGAGACGGGTCCGCGATGGCTCCGTCGGTCAGGGTCTCAGCGGCGACGCTGCCGCCGCTGCGGCTCACATCCGATGACGAGCACGAGTTACGAGGGCTGTGCACCGACCTGGAGAACGAGCTGCTGGTCGCGTACGAGGAGTATCTGTACGTGAACGGCCGCCACGTCGACCCGCAGCGGTGGAAGCCCGTGCGCTCCAAGGACGACATGAACGTATACCGAGAGCGTCGCGCGTTCAAGCACAGCAGCAGCGCAAGCGTCAGCAGCACCGGCAGCGGCTCGAAAGCGCGCATCACCGAGTTCTTCAGCAGCCACAACGACAGCCACAGCAACAGCAGCAGCAGCAGGCCCGTGTCGTCGGCGTCGTGGTCCGAGTTCGGCACGACGCTCGAGATCGGGCCCATGCACGCCATGGCGGCCAGCTCCAACATGCCGATCCTCATGGTAGCCGGCTCGGCGCCAGGCACAGTCAAAGACGCATTGTACGGCGTGACGCTGAGCGACACGCCATCGATACGGACGCGCAACGTGTACCAGAAGGAGAAGCTCGAAGACTGCGCCGTGCTCGCCACGCTGGACTCGCCGACGTTTGAGGATCCATTCCAGTTCCGAGGCGTCGTGTGGTTCCTGAAAGACTACCCAGTGATCAACACGATCGTGAAGCCACGCGACCTGCTCATGCTCGCGCATATCCACCAGACCCAGACCTCGCGAGGCGAGCCGATCGGCGTGGCTCTGTACCACTCCATCACGCACCGCGATCTTCCCGAGCTCACCGAGTCGTCGATCATCCGCGTGCAGAACTCGCTGTCCGTGGTGTTTCGGCAGCTCGACGAGCAGCGCATCGAGGTCTTCATGATGAACTTTGTGGATCCCATGGGCAAAGTCCCCGAGATGTTCGTGACGCAGGACCTGGCGCAGGCTCTCATCACGTCGGCCAACCTGCCCAGCAGTGGACTTAAGAAGAAACTCCACTTCCTCATGCGCACGCGCCAGCGGCAGCGGTCACTTTCATCTGACAGCGCTGCTTTCAAGCCCGACAACGCCAAGTCCAATTGCGTGTCGTGCGACAAAGTCCTGGGCCGCCTGCTCTCCGGGAACGGCTCTGTGTGCCAGCTCTGCCACAAGGTTTGTGCTGTGTCTAGCCCATTGCCCTGAGAAAGCTCATTGTCTGACTCACGTTGTGCATGTAGCTGGCGTGCTCCAAGTGCCGCGTGACCAAGAAGATCGTGGTGGAGGCCACAGCCACGACGGTCTCCGTGAGGCCCTTCGACTTCTGCCTCGGCTGCATCATGACCGCTCGATCGACATCCGCAGCAGCCATCGCTCGTAGTGAGCACAACCTACGCCAGCCGCTCAACTACTCGATGAGCGCGTCCATCCTCCACAGTGGCGCCCTCGCCGCCACGACTCATCGACCTACTGTGAAGAAACCAAATACTGTAGTCCCGCCTTAACGTCGTATTAATTCCGAAATCAAGTCAAGTACAAAAGTGAACCACTCTCATTGCCAAGCCGCTTCTAGCCTCATGAGCTCTTCAACGTCGTGGGCTCCAGAGATCCTGCAGGTTGAAGCGGAGACCTTTGCCACAAGAAAGTGTAGCCATGTCCTCGCTTTGACTACCGGGTCGCCAACAAAATTGATTGCAGCATAGGCGTGAGGAACTTCCCGCGCTCACGATATTTCGCGGGAAGCCGGCTGATCCGCTGGCAGATGGATGCGATACAGCCAGGACGCTGGCGGGAGACAGCTCCATAAATACAGAGAAACAATCAAAAATACAGGAGATTCCTGAAAAATACAGAGAGCAGTTGACGAGCACAACAACGTGGTGGTCAGTACACCAAGATCATCCAGAAGTACAGGAAAATGTCCCGACTGCG